>BQNB010067809.1:0-34060 GCA_026074375.1 Tanacetum coccineum | reverse complement strand
AGAAAAGATCACAAGTAATTCAAGAAAATCTGAGATCAAGATGAAGTTATCAAATCTAGTAATTCAAGTTTCAAAGATTGAATTTCTACAGAAGCACAAATGCAAGACAAGTGAAGAACCGCAACGACAACGAGCTAATATGCTATGAATTCAAATATGTACGCTAAGAAGACCTCAAAAGAAGACCTCACTTAGGGGGAGATTGTTAGAAACACAATTTCACAGTCTAACAAGAGAAGCTCGGTCTTGAAGAAAACTAGCGTTTCATAGCTCGTTAGTTGGTTAATTAATTAATGATTAATGTAATTGGGCTGACAAAGAAAAAGCCCGGAAAGCCCAACAAAAGCCTAGAATGGGCAGAACCTTTTTAGTATAAATACACCTAGTTTAGTCAAAATTAGGTTAGACAATATAGCTAGTCATTATAATATTGTTAGGGTTTCTAGCCACCAAAAAGGTTTTTCTTTCAATCATCAATAAAGTCTTTAATTTTCTGCATCTTGATTCTACACATCATTGTTAAGGTTTGTATGAATGATCATGGAACCTACAGATATTTCTATTATTGCTAGACATACGTACTATTGTTATTGATATGTAATAACATCTATCTCAGTTATTCTAGTACGTGTATAACTTATCTTAACCGTTATTATTTCGTGCTTGCTATATGACACTTTATGGACTTTTATGTCATTTATATGCTTCTACTTGGCCCTATTGCATGAGTTTCTCTTCTCTTTTAGCTAGATTATGTAATTCTTGAAGAGATGAAAATGCCAAAATCATCCTTCCAACCCTGTTAGGTTATTCTAAAAACGATTAACTTTTGTAAAATTTCGTAAGCCTCCAGAGAACGGCCCCCAAACATGAAGGGTGGCCCCCTAATATATATGGGACCGCCTAAGGTTTATGGGACTGCCATCAAGGGAACTATGAAATTTTCCTGTCTCCTCTTTTTATGCAACTTTGACTCTATTCTCCTTAGATCCATCTATTCTTTCCTTTATAAACAAAACAAGTCTTAGAATCTTCATTCTCCAATACCATGCCTTTCCAAAAACTCCTCTATATATGAATAACAATCTTCTCTATCTAAATCACCTCTTTTCTTCTAAATCTTTCACTTCTCCTCACGACCTCAATGTCATCCTCTAGCAAATCTCCTCGTGGCTACTCACAAAAATACCAAAGGGCCATTCTCGAACCTTAGAGACAAATTCATGGTCTTCCTCCTTTTCACCACCTTATCTTCCAACCAAATAGCATACTCCTTACATACCTATCTTAAAACAACCTCTCTCTCATCCTCTTCACCTCCACAAAACTCAACTCATACACCTAAATTGAAATTCTCACCTATCCAATTTAATTGAATATATTAACCTCATCAAGCAATTGAATGCACACAAATCCTTCACCTCCTACCTCAATATATCCATCCACCTTCTTTAGATCAATTAATCTTTCATTCGAAATTTTGCATTGTTGCTTGGAAACCCTGAAATCTATTTGATACATTGAAAGATGGCCATTAATCGTTTAATAAAATCTCTCATCATTGTCCTTTCACTCAATTTCATCACTCAATAACTACTTCCTCACATTAATTGTGCTCTCTCCGATTAGCTCAAGATCACCTATTAATAAACATCCCTTTTTTGATTATGGCATCTTCTATATTCAAGAATTCACGAGTGTAGATCTATGCCTTATTATATTTTTGTCTTATGTCGGTTTATGAATGTATTACTTGCATTCTCTGTTGTATGTGTTTATTGATTGTTGAATGAAACTCTCTTTTGGGTGACTTAAATTTAATGTGTATGCTTAAAAGATATTTGTCTTGCATTTGGACTCTAACTTTGTTTTGTAGCAAACAATTTTCGTAAGATCGATCCCTTGGTAGCCCGGACTAGGGGGAGCATACATCAAGTGGGAAGTCGCGGATATCGTCAATTTCTTTCTTCCTAAAACTACTCGACGGTCTTCCTTTTTGAATTCGATTTAAAAAGGGGAGAAATGGGAACAAAATCAATTTGGTATAATGTGTAACTATTAATTTTATTACAAAATAGTTATATATTTTCGTCCCATCATCTAAAAATGGGGGAGATTGTTAATACAAGTAATGTTAATAATTTATATTTCTTTTTTTGACCTCTCAACGTTTTGATATTAACAAAATGTAAGCTTCTTTTACGATAAATTAAACGTTTACAAAATATTAATAGTTAATATTCCATTTCTAAGATTAGTAATTCATTAAGGTATGAACAAACAAATCATTAAGTTTGATTTAGTGATCAAAATTTTTTTTTTCTTCTTATACATTACATATTTACAAATGAATTCAACAAAATTAAGTTATACAAATATTTTCTAATTAAAAAGAAAAAGTTTTATTAAAAACATAGAAATTTGAAATCAAATTTTTCTCCCTAAATGGAAGGATCAATTACCACATCCAACCTTCCCACAAAAAGCACAAAAAAAGGGTGCGTAGTCCTACTTAGGCGGCCCCACTTATGAGGCCTGGCGGCCCCCAGAGGTTCTTAAGGACCACATCTAGGTGCGTTGGATTTTTCCTTGCCTTATAAATACTACTCATCCCTTGTAGAAATCAGGACCCTCTTTGAACGAATTTTCTCACAACTTTCTTTCTCTCTTTTAAAAACCTTTCTTTTCTCAACTAAATATCTTGATCACTAACTCTCTTGATCTTGTTTTCAAGTGATCTAATCTTATCTTATTCTCTCATCTTTCTCTCTTTCATGTGCAAGAGACAGAACACCTCGTATTCGCCATAGAAAAGAAGTGTTGATTTGTGATCTCTCCTCTCTTCTTCTAATATACCAAAATCTCTATTGTATATTTATTCTTTGTTTTTGTGTGATTTGGATATTATGTAAATTTGATTTGGTGTCAAATCTTGGATTGTTAGTGATTGTGAAGTGGTAGATTGGTTCTAGCTAAGATTAGGACTCGACATTTAGCTTAGTGTCGGAAAAAACGTAATCGATGTGTAAACGGTTTTTCTCCGTGCCTGATTGGGAGCTTGTTGAATTAGTGAAATTGAAATCTCGAGTAGGATACTCAGGGAGTGGAGTAGGATGAGAAGAGCTTCATTGCGAATCACTATAAAACTTGGTGTCTGGTTGATTGTTCCTTTCTTTTCTTCTTATTATTGTCATGGTATTTAGCTTTAGTTTTGAATTGTTTTATTGTTTGTCATATTGTGATTTGGTGTTTTAACATAAAAACATACAACTCAAATCTAAATATTTTGTAAGCAAAGTTATTAAAACGTAAAACAAACCTGTAAACAATTCAACCCCTCCCCCTTTTAGTTTTCACAACCCATGATACCACTGACCATTTCATCGCTTGTAGCTTCAACTGCTACGGCTGAGACTGAGGGATTTTTGACCAAGTTAGGAGCTAGAGTTGAGATGCAGGGGGATTGATTCATGATCATACGATACGATTGGAGGAGTTATCGCCTGCTTTGTTTGAGAGGTATGATAGGTACATAGGAAAGTTATTTACTAGGTCAAGGGCAGTCTAGGATGAGATCTTCTCTCAGAGGTATCGATTTAGGAGTTTAAAGCATGAGCAGGAGAGGGTTGTAGTGAATTTTAGAGCGATTTGGAGACCAGTATTAGCCCTGGAGTCGTAAGCAAGTCAGATGGATGCACAAAGAGCAACTCTGTGGCATGCCATTAGTGATACGTAGAGGGAGAACCAGGAGTTGCGATTACAGCTCATAGAGGAGAGACGTGCGTGGTTGGATTTAGCTAAGATTATTGACAGTATGAGGAGAGGGCAAGAGCCCAGAGGAGATGTGTAGGATATATGAGGTTTGGATTAGTAGTTTGTGTATATCACTAAACCGGGTAGCATCGGTTAGTGTTGGTATTATGATTAGAAAAGTTTCTTTTTGTATTGATAGTTATGACAAATCTTTATTAGTCGTTAGGTGGTTTGTATTGAAATAGTTTTTATGATAGTGAGGAAATTTTTTTCAATATTTGTGGATAGCAGCGTTTTGTGTCATTATGTGTTAGCTTGAGAGCACAGTTTCCCGTGTGTGGTTGTATTACGATTGGTCACTCGTGATAGGTCGGATACCCATTTCCTTATTAGGAATTGTGTGCGATATAGTTGGTATATTCTGTAAGCTTGAAATGTATTTGAGATGATCGATTTTACCGTTTTGTTAGAAGAACTAATATGAAAGTGAGAGACCGTAAATGGTCACGGGGAATATTGGAAAGAATTGTAGTGATCAAATTGGAAACCTGATCAAACTTTTTATTGTGTCAGGTTTTGGGAGGTATCTTGACCTCTCTAAGTGAAGTGAGGTTTAAGGCACTCATTGAGTGGGATTGATTTGGGAAAAGTTTAAGGCAAATAATGATGAAGTTTAGATAATGAAACGGTCTTCCTAGAAAGGTAGAGCCGGGAGTGTTTGACCAAGTAAGGTTTACTTGAGGATTTTGAGTGAGTGAGTGTTGGTAAAAGAACCATGGGCGTTTATGAGAAAGTAGAGTGTGAGTCGTATTATGTAGGACATATACCCTGTAGGGTTAGTCCCGTTGGTTGAAAAACCGAAAAGTTTGGCAATGCCAACTCTGATAGAATAGTCGTCGCTTCGAGGACTGGATTGTATTCAGACACCCGACTAAGACTATGTGACCTGAGTTTGAAGAAACTGTGAGAACTAAGGGATAGTAGGAGAGACTATCATAATTTTGTGAACGGATATGGATTGACCATGAGAAAGTGTAAGAGTTAGACTGTGAAAAAAGTTAGTCTTTAGAGGAATCGTAAGAAACCTTGCTTGAAAAGACTAAACCCTAGTGATTTGATGTGATTCGTCGAGGAATGGAATTTCCTGTCGATGCTGTGATTCGATGATTTGAGTTGAATTTCAAGGCAAAATTCTTTTAAGGGGGTTAGACTGTGATAACCGGAAATTTGCCCAGGGTTAAGTATTATAAAATATTATAAATTTTGTATTTTGAAGTCTTTCGATCTTGTTGGTTTTCCTGATGAAAGCTAAAAAGTTGACTTCTGTTGAATATTTTTGCATAAAACGGTTACGGTTTAACCGGGAGTTTGATGGAGTTTTAAATTTTGGGAGAGAATCACTTTTGATTCGTCTTCCAATTTTGGAATATTTTGTAATTTCGGGAAGCTTTCCTGTGATTTCTGGAAATCGTCACGCAGTGCGTACCGGCACGACAGTTTATTCGAGAATGAAGATTAAATGAATTAGAGAATGTGTTAATGGATTTATTTATTTAATAAATTCATGATGTTAAAATAACGTCGGTTTAAAACGTAAATCGTGGGTATGAGACTTGAAAGTTATTAGAAAATGGTTGTTTTCATGAAATTCGGTAAAAGACTATAACGGTCGTTAAAATGTAAATTGTGAGCGAATGGATGTTGACAAAAGTAATTTGGACATTTAAAGTGTTTTTACGTTTGTGAGAATGGTTCGGTTGAGTTTTAAACAAAAATTTGTGTTTTCGGTCCTGGCCCGGCCGGCAATGTCTAAATAGAATTTTTGTAAGCAAATTAATGTAATATGTGTCGTATGAATGACCTAGATTAATGAAAAAGTGATTTTAAACGCGATGGAAATATTAATTAGTCTTAGGTAACATTTTAAATTTTCAAACTAGGAGCTTTTAAGTGATCCCGACACGAAAATATAAACTCGAGACCCTCCCTAGGATCCATTCATTCAAGATAAGCCATAAGGGACAATGAGGCTATTTTCTAGCAACAATGTCTCACCTAGTACCCTTTTTTTCTCCACCACCTATATTTTGGTTCATGCATCATTTTGAAAGCAAAACAAAAAAATATCTCTCCCTCTTCTCTCTTATTTTCAGACGAGCCACACAAGAGCAAGAAACAAAAGATTTTGAAGATTTATCAAGACACGGGGTTAAGAAAACATTATCGGGTTGATAGCTAGTAGTCTTGGGTTATAGAAACAAGGTTTTGAGTTTTTCTTCGCGCGTCACAACCGAACCAAACTCGTCGAACAAGTAAGTTTTTCAAAAACTTTGATTTAAGTTGTACGTTTATGCTTATTGTGAGGTCTAAACACTAGTTGTACAAGTTGATCGTCAAAAAGGTCGAATCTTGAAAGCAAAAATGTAAATAAAGGGGTGTTGCGTGCGTCGGTTTGAAAGAAAAGGGAGCGAGGATTTAAAGTTTGAGTATTTTGGTTGATGTGGTAATTTTTCTTTTGTTAAAATGCGTATTTTGGGCTTAATATCGCGTGTCGTTTATTAAAAAGCTAGGGTATAGCTTATTTGTTTCGTTGGGCTTCGGTGTGGGCTCGGCCCAACCCACGATATGGTTGTGGACTTCGGTGTGGGCTCGGCCCAACCGAAGGGTTGGCTTCATTTGTTTCGATCCACTTGGTCTCGGCTTATTTATAAGCTCATGTAGAGCTTAAGGTTTTCGACTTGTTTTGAGCTTAAGGCTTATTGTGTTTCGATATATATAGTGGGTTTTGGCTTATTTGGTTTTAGCTTATTCGGTTTGGGTTGTTTCGGTGTGGGCTCGACCCAACTAGCCCGTTTGGTTTTGAGTTTGGTGCGTGGGTTGGTCGCGGCCCAACAAGAAAAGAGGGCTAGGCCCGTTAATTTTTATAGCTTATTTGGTTTTCGGCTTATATAATAAGCTTATAGCTTATTTGGTTTTCGGCTTTTATAATAAGCTTATAACTTATTTGGTTTTCGGCTTGTATAATAAGGTTATAGCTTATTTGGTTTCGGTTTATATAATGAGCTTATGTCTTATTGGTTTTCGACTTATTTATATATTATGAGCTTATAGCTTATTATTTCGGCTTAATAAGCCACGGCTACATATGATTTTGGCTTATATTGGTTCGGCTTAACGGGCTTAAGGCCTATTGGGTTTTGATTTATATTTTGCACTTATGTAAAAAGGTATGGACTAAGTTTTGCTATCGGGCTAAATGCATAAGACCTTAATGGGCCATAAGGCCTAATAACAAGTAAATGAAATTAGTGGACTTATAAATGGACTAATGGATTTGGTTTGGACTAAGAGGGATTTTGTTGGACTTGCCGAATGTAATTGGATTATTTTGCTACGGTTGGATAAAAAGTGTTGAAAGTGTTGATTTTGTTATTTTGTCGGGAAATGATGAGTCCGTGAAAAGTGTTTGGGATTAAGGTTTAAAACCTTGGAAAATGTTGTATGGACGTACGGGTCATGCCAAATTTTTGAAAGAATTTTATACTTAAAAACTTTGCTTAAAAGGGTAAATTTTCAAGAGTTAATAATAAAATATTATCTTATTTTAAATTAACTACAAGACGAAAGATATATTTTCTCTAAGCATTTCTTAATTATTTAACATTTGTAAACGTTGGTGTCGATTTGATTTGAAGGAATAAAGGATGATTTTTATAAAAGATTAAGTGTCGAGGTAAAAGCTATTAGACATGGACATATTAAAATAACGAGACGTTGTAATTACCCCGTTAGCCCGATAATAAGACGAAAATAATAAAATATTATTATTTTATTTAAATTATTAAATACTTATATATATATATATATATATATATATATATATATATATATATATATATATATCAGATCGATTATGAAAAAGTTTATTTATTAATTTTCCGCGAAGTATTTGGTCGACTGTTTCGTTTTAACGATTGAAGGTGTCTTGAGTGAATTGTACTTATGTCACACTTAGCCCAAGTGTTGAGTCATTTTGCGTAATTACCATACAACCATAATATGGGATAACGGTTCCGTTATGAGATAATGGTTTTGATAAAAATAACGGTTTCGTTATAAGATAACGGTTTTGATAAAGATAACGGTTTCGTTATGAGATAACGGTTTTGGTAAAGATAATGGTTTCGATTATAAGATAATGGTTTTGAGATAAAAAGTAAAGGTTTGGTGATAAGAAAAAGGGGTTTTTGTAACGGTATTGAAAATCTTGGTGTGTAAAGACGAACACTTGTATAATAAGACAACTTTGTGCAAATATTAATAAAGTGTCGTAAATGTTAGGTCGTTGCCGGGTACTAATGTGCACTTGCATAGAGATTGTTGTGCTTTGAGTTTAAGATTGTGTTGTTTGTATTTTTCTATTTGAGGTGAGTTCTCGTAGCCCATTTTTCTACTGTTTTTCCGTTGGGGTAAAATGATACTCAAATGTGTTTTGAACTGTTTTGAATTAAACTGTGTGAAATGTGGTTTTGTTTTTGGGACAAGATATGTGCTTATGACTGCTATGTGAATATTTGTGTTGCATGATTATTAGATCGGAGGGGTACGCCTATCCCAGTTTTTGTATGATTGTTTAGATCGGATGGGTACGCCTACCCAGTATTGTGTAGTTATTGGAGCGGATGGGTACGCCTACCCTAGTTTGTATGTGGTCCTGCCCTAATTTAGTGCTCCAGCTGGTAGGCCCTTTAGGTGAGTAAGTGACATATGGGGTTATATGATTAGCGGGGATGCTAAGTTATAGGTTGTTTGCATATATACTCACTGTTATATTGCATTATTGTCCACTATTTGAAATATTGACACAGCTTTTGGGTTTAAGGTCAAACCTAAGAGCTCACCAACATTATTATTGATGTTTTCGAGTATCATTTTCAGGTGTGTCAATTAAAGGTATGTGAATGAGGTTGGAAGACCACAGATGTTTACCCCAAGGGGTTGAGTCAAGATGAGTTAAAATTGTTGCACCACCAGGTCGTAACTTGAAAAGTTAATGTAAATTCAAATCTTTTATTTATAAATTGTAAAGTGTATGATCTTGTATCTTGTGCGATGAACAGTATCGTCGCATCCTGTATTTCTGCCACTGAAGGGGTGTGACAGAGGTTCTTGGAGCGATAGCGGTGAGGAAGAAGATGAAAAGGCTAAAGACGAAACGTGTCTCATGGCTCAAGCATCTAGCGAGGTACATTTCGAATCCTCTTACTTTAGTGATGAAAACTCTTCAATAGATGATATTATTTTAGATAGTGAATATAATAAGTTGTGTAAGATGAGTCTAAAAATAATCACTAAGAACAAACATTTAAAAGCTATTAGAAATAGTTTAGAAAACAAAATTAGTGAGCTAAAAGAAAAGTTGCCTAAACTCGAGAGAAACAAGAAAGTTGATCTCGAATGTACAACATGTCAAACACTTAAGATTGACAACAAAAAACTCAAAGAGGAAGCTTTCAAGCTAACTCAATTTTAAAAGAGTACACACTTACTAAATGAAATGTTAAGTCTTCAAAAACCCTTCGGAGATAAATCGGGTCTAGGGTTTAACTCATTTGAAGCATCAACAAGCGGGACTAAGAAAACAGAATTTGTGAAATCACAAAATGAGCACCCTCTAGTGGCGGTCCCCCAATTGCTGGAACGGCCCCCTTAGTGCACAAATGGCCCCTAAAGCAAATCAGGGACCGCCTGTCTGTTCAATAGGAAATGGAAAATCTATTTCTTTTCAAAAATCTATTTTGGGTCCTAGATTAAAACATATAATGGTAAATAAATTTAAAATTCTCGTTGCTAGTGATGATGAGGTTAAACGGTATTATAAACCTTCCTTAAAACCCAGAGTTAGATTTTCTAAACCGAACTTTAGGTCAAAAACTCCACCTCCTAGAAGAATTAATAATTCTCGTTTCCTCTGATCAAAACGCATGCATCTAAAAGTAAATCTTGGACGACAAATCGTTTCACAAATGGTCTTCCCATAACTTGGAACAACTTCCAACCTCAAAGCTACATGCCATGAGGAATTTTTCCTCTATTCCCACATCCCAATTAAATGCAAGGGATGTTCAGTACTAACAATTTTGGACCCACGAGATATTGGGGACCAAATGTTTGAGTTATTATGTTATATAAATAGATATGCCTTAGAATTTATTTGGAGCCCGACGAATGGATAAAAGATAGTGGATGCTTTAAGTACATGACGGGCAACCGAAAGATTTTCACTACCTACAAGGCATACAATGGAGGTAATGTCGTTTTTGGTAGTAATCTACGCGGTAACATCATTGGCAAAAGAATGATCTCCAATGACTCACTTAATATTGAAAATGTAGAGCATGTAGATAATTTAAGATTTAACTTGCTAAGTGTTGGTCAAATATGTTATAATAAATGTAAGGTAATATTCTCCGAACATGATAGTGAAATTACTAAGGATGGAAAGGTCATAGATAGAGGTATTAGGAAAAGCGGCTTGTATGTGATGAAATTAGGAAAGAAGCCGAAAGATAAAATTTGTCTTACAACGATTGTTGAAAACTCCACTTTATGGCATAGGAGATTCGCTCATGCAAAAATACGTCTAATTCAATCGCTAGCATCTAAGGAACTAGTTAGGAATTTTCTTAAAGTTAGATCAACATTTTTGTGATGCTTGCAAAATTGGAAAACAAGTACGTAGGTCGCTAATGGCTAAGATATAGTCCAACGGACTAGGTGATTAGAACTCTTTCATATGGACTTTTTTGGTCCATCCGCCGTTACGGAGTTACGGAGGAACAACTTACCACTCTTAGTAATAGTTAGATGGTATTCTAGTTTTCACATGGACAAGATTTCTTAAAACCAAAACCGAGGGTTTTGAGCAATTTGAAATCTTTACTAAGACAATACAAAACCAATTAGGATGTTCAATAGAGTCAATTAGGACGGATCACGATAGGGAATTTGATAATGAAGTGCAATTTGGAGAGTTTTATAATGCCAATGGTATTACACATAACTTCTCAGCTCCACGCACTCCACACTCAAATGGCGTGGTAGAAAGGAAAAATAGGACTCTACAAGAAACGAGTAAAACAATGTTAAATGAATAATCGCAACCATAAAAGTTTTAGTGTAACACCGTAGATACTTCAACCTACATCCTCAACCGAATCCTAATTAGAGTCTTTTTAAGAAAAACACCATATGAACTCTTGAGAGGTACGAACCCTACTCTTAATCACTTCAAAGTGTTTTTTAAAGGCAATATGAACTCTTGAGAGGTAAGAAACGTACTAAGTTTGACCCAACGTCATACGAAGGTGTTTTCCAAGGTTATTCTCAAAATAGTAAAGCCTATCTCATCCTAAATAAACACACCATAAAAATCAAAGAATTACTCAACGTGACATTCGATGAAACTCCTCCACCATCTAAAACATCATCCTTGGTGGATGATGAATTAGATGAGGAAGAATCAATTAAGGTTACCGAAGAGAAAAACTTACAAAATGACATTGAGGATGAAACTTTAGAAGTTGACAAAATTGTCAACATTGAGGAATCTAAGAACCATCCATTAAAAAACGTCATAAGAAACCTTAACCAAAGAACTCTTAGGTCTCAAGCCCAAAACCAAAGTAACTTCTTTTGTTTTATATCAACTATAAAACCTAAGAATGTGAATGAAGCCTTAAAGGATAAAAGTTGGATAATTGCAATGCAAGAATAATTAAATCACTTCATTACAAATGATGTTTGGGAGTTAGTACCACACCCTAAGAGTACGAAAATTATAGGAACTAAGTGGGTATATAGAAATAAGCTATACGAGAACGGTATCGTATCTCGTAATAAGGCTAGGTTAGTAGTTCAAGGTTATAATCAACAAGAGGGAATTGATTATAACGAAACTTATGCTCTTGTAGCTAGATTAGAGTCCATTAGGATTTTATTAGCCTATGCTTGTGCCTTAGATTTTAAATTATTCCAAATGGACGTAAAAAGTGCATTCTTAAAATGTTTTATCAATGAGGAGGTATACATGGCACAACCTCTGGGATTCATTGATTTTGAAAAAACCTAATCATGTTTATAAACTCAAGAAAACTTTGTATGGTCTTAAACAAGCTTCTAAAGCTTGGTACGATAGATTAAAAGCCTTTTCTTATTAAACATGAATATAACATGGGAATGGTTGATAACACACTTTTTACAAAGAAGAAAGATTCAAATCTCATCATTGTTCAAAGATATGTCGACGACATTATATTCGGTTTAACTTGTCAAGAGTTGTGTGATGACTTCTCCAAAATCATGCACGACGAGTTTGAAACGAGCATGATGGGTGAACTAAACTTCTTCCTTGGATTACAAATAAAACAAATGGAAGATGGCATCTTCTTTAACCAATCTAAATATATTAAAGAAATGTTTAAGAAATTTGGCTTAAAAGATTCTAAACTAGTAAAAACACCCATGTCCTCAGATACGAAACTCACGAAAGACGAAGAATGTGAGTCCGTAGATAGTACTAAGTATCGAGGCATGATAGATAGTTTATTATACCTAATGGCAAGTAGGCCCGATATCATATTTAGTGTCTGCCTTTGTGCACGCTTCCAAGAGGATCCCAAAATCTGTCATCTTGAAGCGGTTAAGCTATCTTCCGATACATTAAAGGCACTATGCACTTAGGATTATGGTATCCTAAGGGGACCGACATAGAAACCGTAGTATATGCCAACTCTGATCATGCGGAAGATTATATGGACCAAAAAAGCACTAGCGGTATTTGTATGTTCGTAAGATGTTGTCTAACATTGTGGTTCTCGAAGAAACAAACTGCTATTGCTATATCCACGATCAAAGCCGAATATGAAAGCGCCAGAAAGGCATCTCAACAAGCACTATGGATAAAACAAGCTCTTATCGACTACGACATTCGAGTCGGCGCGTTCCGATCATGTGCGACAATAAAGGCGTGATTGACCTAAGCAAAACCCCAGTTCAACACTCGCGGATGAAACACATCGAAATACGTCACCATTTCCTTTGGGACAATGTCCAAAAAGGAAACATCTCCATCAAAAAAGTCTCGTCTGAAGATAACATCGACGACATTCTTACTAAACCCCTCAAGCGCGAATCGTTCAATTATCTTTGTCTTGGTTTATGAATGATGGAACACATCCCGTAAATTGTTTTTTTCTTTTCTTCTAAATCTTGATTCTAGTCTATGTTCCATTCTGTGTCGTGACAACTTGATTACTTCATCCGAAGTATTTAAGCACTTTTAATTAGCGAAATGCAAATTAAAATGTCACTCCTTTCAAAAAAATCATCAAAAATCAAGTCTAAAACCACTCTGCTGGAGGCGGCCCCCATAAACCAGGCGAACCCCTGATTTAGCCAGGCGGCCCCCATATATTTATGGGATCAGTGGTAGCAGAGACATAAAGGTCTGATATTTTCTTCTCAAAACAAACACACCCCTCTTCCTCCTACCCGTGAATGACGAAACCCAAAACTACCAAACCTTAAAATCCACCATTAAAACTCAAATTAAAGGAGAAATTAACATCAAATATCATCCATAACATCATAATAATCATAGATTGTAAGTAATCTCATCATCTTCTTTCTTAATCTGAGTCTAGGGTTCTATTATGCACAAAATCAAAATCTGAGGATTCTTAATTTCTCATGTGTTCTCATACAATTAAGACTAGGATAATATAATGTATAACTATTATGCTTCCCATAGATGTAGGATTTTCATAATTGGGTGTGCTTGGAAAATCTTTGACATAAACAAAACCCCAATTCATTTTTGAAAAATTTCTCAAGTTAGGAAATTCATAAAAATGTTTCGTACATTGTTAATACACTTCAAAAATGATTTTGCATTCATACATGATAAACTCATAACCATTGATCGAAATATATAACTAATATATTTTTTGACGCGTTTGAATGAGCAAAATTGAATCAAGGAGTGTTTGGGTTATCTCATAGGTTTTTGTTTAGAGTCGTGTTAACTACCACTCCATATTTGTTGCATATGTACACACACTAGGGAAAACTCTTCAATACATTAATTTCAAAATGATATATATTAAGAATTTTCGTGTTATTGTTATTAGGTGAAATTATGTCTCAAGCCAGACTTGAATACACCAAAATCTACATTCCTGAAATTTTAAACAAAAAATACATTCCTAGCCATCTAAAACCCTTTATTTAAAATTTAGAGTCTAGGACAATTCACGAAGGACGTGTAGGTTCTCCTTAATTCATCTGACATGATTGCACTCAAGTAATGTTTCAAATAATCAAACTTCAATGTCTTTACGATGTTGACGAAGAAATATATTCGAGATTCTTGTTAGAACTATATTCTTCGGCTGAACTCATAAGAAACAATGACCAAACACTTTCTCTAAAATTTTGGACATTAAATAAAACATTTTAACTCTCTCTTGAATCTCTTGCTTACATTCTTCAAACCCCATTAAGAGGACATTGCGTCTACTTGGATGACTACTCTCTTGAGTCTCTAAGTGTTAATCAAGAAAAGAATAATCCTTACCAAACCAACATTCCAACACCAAAGGAAATCATATACTTCATCGCGATTAAATGGTAAACCAACTCCACCACATATCTTATCTACTTGAAACCAACCTCCAAAATGCAACCAATATCTTTACCCAAGCACCACCATCCTCACAATCTCCACCATCACCTTTGATTCACCCCGCTACTCTTGACCAAGTCAACTTTCATTCAGGCTTTTATCGTTGTTGCATGTACACTCGAAACCAATTTCATTCATTGAGAGATGATTTAATTTTTTCTTACTCGTCCTCCCACTCAAGTTTATGTCCCACAAAACAATGCCTCACCAACCTCTCCTCTATCACCTCGTCAAAATTAAACATTCTTACATGTTTAACAACTACTCATCTTTTGTTTAAGACATCTTCTAAACATCAAGAATCAACTAGTCTAGTTGTAGTTTCTTCATGTTATGCCTCTATGTTTGATTTTTAGTCTTGTAAAATTCATACCTTTCAAGTATGAATTTTTTAATAATTATGAATGAATGGCTTTGTGTTATTTTATTTTATTAGTATGGTGGGTGATTTGAGTGCATATTTGTAGGCTACTTCTATTCTTTTTTGCCATCTATATATATTTGTCGTAATATGGCTACAAGCTAAAAATATATCTTGTACTCGTCTCTCTAACTCGTTTTTGTATCAAATTACCATAGCTCAATCCCTTGGTGCCCCAAACGAGGGGAAGTATACATCAAAAAGGAGAATTAGCATCGTCGATTTCTTTCTCCTCTCTACTTGACGGCTAACCTTTTTTATTCGACAAAAAGGGAGAGAAATAGTATAAAACTCATTAATAACTTGTAAAGTTTATTTTTATGTAAAATGAGTTTATATTTTGTCATCATTAAAAAGGGAAGATTGTTAATATAAATAATGTCTAAAAAGGTTATTTATATTTTTCAACCTCTCTACGTTTTGAAGATGACAAAATGTAAAAACTTCTACGATAGAAATAAACGTTTACACATTATTAGTCGTAAATTTTCATTTCGATTTAAATCACTTAAGGTGTGTATAAACAAATCATTAAACATGATTAGTGATCAAAGATAATCTTTTTGTCTTAAACATTACATTTTTACAAATGTAGTAAAACCTTTTTATAAAAATAAAATTATACAAAATATTTTTATTAATTAAAGAAAAGTTTTAATTAAATATATAAATTCAAAAACTGGTTTTTCCTCCCCAAAACTAAAAATTATGGACCAGATAAACATTTCTCCATTAAAAGACAAAAAGATGAGCGTCTACCTAGGGGCGGCCCCCTGATAGATAGAACGACCCCTAGATATATCTGGGACCGCCAGGACCGCCCCCATGAGACGATATTCTCTCTTGCCTATAAATACTACACAATTTCTTGGTAGTTTTTTTGAACGTTTTGCACACAGTTTTTGTTTTCTTTCTCTCTTTAAATTCTTTTACATCTCTCTAAAATATTTGATCACTAACTTGCTTAATCTTGTTTTAAGTGATCCAATCTTCTCTTCTTTCTTCTTCCCTCAAGCGCAAGAGAAGAACACTCGTATTTGCCAAGAAACGAAGTGTTGTAGATTAGTGATTCTCTCCTATCTTCTTCTAGATTTGATTTCTATATTTCCAATCTTGTGTAGTTGTGTAGATCCGGATAGTGTATAAATCTGGAAGTGTTGATTGTGTGTCAAGTAGTAATTTAGGCCTTAAAATACTCTTGTGAAGTTGTAGATTGGTTCTAGCTAAGCTTAGGACTCGACATTTAGCTTAGTGTTAGAAATTGGTATAAGCGACATGTAACGGTTTTGTCCGCCTAAAGGAAGCTTGTTGACATAGTAAAATCTCGAGTCGGATACTCGGGGAGTGAAGTAGGGTGAAGAAGAGCTTCGTAGCCGAACTACTATAATTCTCGGTGTTGTGGTTTGATTGTTCTATCTCTTATCTCTTTATTTGCATTTTATATATTATAGTTGCTATTGTGTTGTTTGTAGTTAGATATATTGTTTGTTCATATTGTTGATTGAAATCACATAAACTCGAATCTAACATTTTTATAAGCAAAGTTTTAAAACGCCAATTAACAGGTAAACTATTCAACCCCCTTCTAGTTTTCATGTTAACATTACTATTTTGTAAAGTTGGCGTCTTACACGTGAATTGGACTAGACTTAGACACTGCGTATCACGCAAGAGTTATTTATGTAAACTAAGAATAGTTTGATTTTTCTTTCTAGTATAAATACCCCTCATGGCTCTCCATGAGGGGTGTTAGTGGAAGTCATTTGTAAGTTTGCATTTTCAATTTAATATTATCTAAGTTTCTCCACCCTCTCTCTACTTTCTCTCACTAGAAACAACATGTATCATTTATTTTTATCAACCTTATCCCCCTGAAAAGGTGTTTTTGTATCATGTCAATTGGTATCAAGAGCTAACCAGGGGTGTTTTATATTGTGTGTGTTGTTTCGTGCTTATCATAGCTTATTTCGTGGGCTTATTCTTGTATAAACCCACGGTTTGAGTTGTGTTGTGTGTTTTTGTGATAAAGGTATCAATCTTTCTAGTGTCTTATCAAATATATCCAAAGGAAGTCTTAATGCTCTGTGTTGTTTTGATGGCTTATTGACTATTTTAGCTTATTTTGAGCTTTTTTGATAAGTTTTTTTTGGGTCTCTTTATTTTTCCAAAACTTATAAAAAGCTTATCTGGTCCCATGTTATATCATAGCTTATATGTCTTTTTTCGAGCTTATTAGGTTGTTAAATAGCTTCTTGAAGCTTTATTTTGGTCCTGTTTTAAATAAGGCAAAAAGAAAACAAGAAAAATCACAGATCCAAAGTTTTAGGAAAAAGTACAATTTCAGCCGATTTATGTAAGCTTAACCGAAATATGTATTAATCTTAGCCGATTTATACATATTTCAAAATCCAACCGATTTATACACTCAAGCTTAGCCGATTTATACACTCAAGCTTAGTTGATTTATACTAATTTCAAAATCCAACCGACTTATACACTCAAGCCTGGCCGATTTATACACACAATTTTGCCTAGCCGATTTATACACATGATGAAAAGGGCAAAATATGCAGACTATGACTCAGACCGTGTTAACTCGGTAATTACCGAGTTGACCGGGTCAACTCAAGTGAGTCAGTCGAGTCTGGACAAAAGAAAAGAACATATTAAAAAGATCACAGACTCGACAACAATAACCACCCATATTAACATCTATATCTAACAAATCCAACATCAACATCCAATAAATCCATCAACAACAATCAATTACAACATCTATAACCTCACACCAGCCACATACAACTTCAACCACAGTCAACAACATCCATCAACCCATCTAAACCTATTATCCCATCATCATAATACCAACTCCATATCTAATCCTATCTCATCTCCTTAATAGTCTCGAAATAGAAAAATGCAACGAAATAATCTCAAATTTGTGTTTAGGTTTTATAACCCACAATCCTTTCAAAATTAAACACAATCTCATCACTGATTTGTGAAGGTAAAATACCTTATTCTATATTCGAAAGTAGAGAAAGATTGTTAATAACCATGTTACAATCAATCTCTGTTTCAATCAACCTCTGTTTTAATAAAGATCTTAAAGCCGAAACTCTTGTTATTTTGTTGAGCATCTATGTCAAATTCGAGTGGTATAAAGATCTTATCTTGGGTTTACGATTTATGTTAATTGATTTTGGTGTAAAGAGTTGATGTGTAGTATTGTGACTACATGATTGATGTGGAATGATTTAGGAGATTGATTTGTGTTTTTGTCTATGGAGTGCTGAGATGGATTTGTGTTGTCTGCGTTTTTTGGGGAGACTTAAGGATATGGAGGCGTATTGTTTAGTTAAGTTAGGTTACTATGAAAAGAATTAGGGATTTGCTTCAAATTTATATCCCTAATTTATTGGTGGATCAGGTTCTATTGTTGGATGGCAAATCAGGCTTCATCAACTAATGGGCCAAGTTCTGTTTTTTAGGAGTGGGTCGTGTATTAGTATGTGATTTGAGCCGAAGTCTGTTAAATGTGTTGGGCTGGTTATTCAGTTAAAGAAAAGTTGGGCTGAAAGTGGTAATTGTTGGTATTGGGCTGAGTTTTATTAATCGGGTTGCTAAGTATGATAGCTAATGGATTAGGCCGGGTATTAAAACATTCTCTTGTCAGGTGGTAAAGCATAAAAGATTGGGTTTTGTTACTTGGACGACCGTTATATGGTATATTCTTTTGAGCCGATATCCGTTAACTATTATAACACATCAAAAATCACGAACAACAACACAACAAACACAATACATTACACTAAAACGATCCTTATCAAAATTCACATTCACTCTTAAAGGCTAGTATTGTAATTTTATGACTACGATGTTACTTATTTGGGGTTGAAGTAGGCTTTCATGGGGAGTGTACTTATTTCTTCTTTTATTCTTTCTTTCTCCACAACAAAGATGACTTGTTTGGGCATATATAGTTTGTGATAAGGTGTTGTATTTTTTATATACTTTTTGGTGAATATATGGTACTCAGAGATTTGCCTCTGCACCGTTCTTCGTCACACGCATAGTACAAAAATTAAGTCACAATTATAGGATTTTGCTTCATTCTTAGGTTCGTTTCATTGGGTTGTCTCCATTAGTAGTCATCAGTATTAGCCAACAGAACAGATAATGAGATTTAGATCGGGTTGATCAAGAGAGATTTATAAAGAGAGTACGATTCGACATCTTATCACAGAGTATTGCTTATGCAATCACGGGTATATGAAGCTAAGTAAGCAGTTCTAGTAACTACATAGCGGGATAAATTGTTTACATTCGGGACTTAATTGACTTTGGTGTAACAATTTAAATGGGTACATTCGGGGCTTAGTTGACTTTTATGTTACCATTTTGACTACATAGAGGGATAAATTCCTTACACTCGGGACTTAGTTAACTTTGTTGAAGCAATTTATATTAGCACTATCCTGGAGGGAGAAAAGTGCATTTTCGGGTCTTAATTGATTTTGGTGATACGGTTTTGACTTCGTTAAAAGGGATAAAGTGTGTACTTCAAGTATTGGACTGAATTCAACAAGACTGGAATGCTTCCTAAGTGAGACGATGTTGATATCATCCCTTTCCATATAGTATCTTAAATGAGAAAGGAGGTCTTTGAGAAGACTAGTGCATTCATTCTTATCAGTCTCATTGGTGTCTGTTTAGGAGGGAGCTGAAGAAAAAGATACTGCACAAGAAGTTCAGAGTATAATTCATATCAAATCCGAAGTATTCGGATAAGAGAACTTCAAATATGACAAATGAGAAGCAAATTTTGGAAAACTTTGACATGACCAGAAGTGCAAGAAAATGAAGCTTTTTCAAGACATGCAGCTAATTCAGAAACTTTGAGATAACCAGAAGTGTATGAAGAAAGCTTTTTAAGATGTGTCAGGAAGTTATGTGCAGAAATACAATCAAGACTGGGATTTTCGGTAGAGAAAACTTCTATGTCATCCTCAGCAGTATGGTTACTGTATGTTCATCTACAAGCTGAAGAAATAAAGCTGGAGTATTAAAGTAGATCAAGGTCATTCAAGGAATACTGGACTTCATTCTTATCATTTTACTTTATTTTTGCTTATAGGAAACATTGTAACAAATTCACATGTGACACCATCTTGGAGGGAGATTGCTTGCCTTACTATTTTGTAAAGCTGGCGTCTTACACGTGAATTAGACTAGACTTGGACACTGCGTATCACGCAGGGGTTATTTATGTAAACTAGGAATAGTTTGCTTTTTCTTTCTAGTCTAAATACCCCTCATAGCTCTCCATGAGGGGTGTTAGTGGAGTTCATTTGTATTTTCTTTCCTAATATAATATTACAAGTTTTCTTCCACCCTCTCTTTACTTTCTCTCACTAAAACCATGTCTTATCTCTTATGGTTTGATCAACCCCGACCCCCCGAAAAGGTGTTTTTGTAACATGTCATTCCACAAGAGAGAACATTTGAAATTTAAATTCAAATGTTGTGTGAGAGAGAGGGTTATGTGTGTGTGATAGGTTGGGTTAGAATCTATTCATGGTTGAGTTAAGGATAGGTAAGATTTGGCATGAGTTAAGCATAAAAGAATATTCCAAGAATATGCCAAACTTAGAGGCTAAGTGTGGTTGTTGTGGGGGAGAGAAATTGAAATTCAAATTCAAATTATGAGTTGTGTGAGTGAGTGAGTTGGGGGTGAGTTGTAAAGTGAGTGAGATGTAACATATAGGAGCCTATGCTGGCATAAGGGGACAAGCTTGATTAAACAATGATTGTTTGAATATTTTTGTTGAGGGTTGTGAAAGGGTGGAGTGTAAAGATGGTAATGTATGAGAGGTGCAAGTTGTTAGCTAATAAGGCCAATAGGCCTGGCTTGTTTTTTAGGCTCGTTTATTTAGGTATTAGGTTTTAGTGTTTTTATTATATAAACAATTGTAATATGTTAGTTATAGTTGAATCTGATCAATATATTCTTCATTGTCTACTGTCTAGTTGGATTAGTGTTGGTGATGGTGATGTTATAGTCTTAACTAATCCGACTATGTCTTGAGTAGTTATGTGTAGCATCTCGGCATCAACTACATGTTTTGGCTTCGCCCGATTTCACCTGATTCGTTGGTTACATCTTGCTTTGCATCTGTCTGGTTTTGTCTGGCTGGTTTTGTCTGCCTGAATCTGCATCTGTCTACTGTCTGTCTGAATCTGCTCTTTGTTTACCCCTGTTCGGATCTTTATGATGTTTTCCTGGTTCTGCTCTTCGTTTACCTTTGTTCGGATCTCTCTGCTGTCTGTCTGAATCTGCTCTTTGTTTACCCCTGTTCGGATCTTTATGATGTTTTCCTGGTTCTGCTCTTCGTTTACCTTTGTTCGGATCTCTCTGCTGTCTGTCTGAATCTGCTATTTAAATCTGTTGTTTGAATATTTGTATGAATCTGCTCTTTGTCTACCTCTGTTTGAATCACTATGTTGTCTGCCCGAATCTGCTTTTCGTCTATCTTTGTTTAGATCTCTCCGCTGTCTGTTGAATCTATCTGTCTACTGAATTTGTCCGTCTGTTTGAGACTTGACTGATGTCGGCTTGTTATAGTTTGGATTGCATCAGATTAAGACTTCGTCAAGCACTGAGTCTGCACTCTGGGACGCTCCACTCTGTGTTTGTTTTTTGGTTTTTTATTTATTTTATGTTTGACAAACTCCTAATGTTCACCGCTGCAACATTGTGAGTTTAAGGGGGATGTTAGCTAATAAGGCCAATAGGCTCGACGTGTTGTTTAGGCATGTTTGTTTAGGTATTAGGTTTTAGTGTTTCTATTATATAAAAAATTGTAATGTGTTAGTTATAGTTGAATCTGATCAATATATTGTTCATTTTCCCTCTTTGATTTCTATAGAAGTGTGTTGTGGAGGAATGGTGAAGATAGGATTATCAAAATGAGAAAGAAGTGGTAATGTGTTAAGAAGTGTAAATGGTTGATTGTGTAGAAAAGAGTGAGACAATATATGATTAGGGAATGTTTATAGAAAAGTAGGATTAAATGTTTATGGGAGTGTGAGGGAATCAAATGAGATTGTGTAATAAATCATTTGTTTAGAATGTTGGGGAGAAACAAATGATTAAGGGAATTTTTAGTGGAAAGTGTAGTAAATGTGATGTGTAGAGAATGTGAGAGTTTGTAAAATATTGTTTGTTGGTAAGTGACACAAATGTATAAAGGGCATTAACTTCCAAATAACACAAACAAAAATAGTTAATATGACTTAATCTATAATTAACCACCAATTAGCATAATTACTAATCATCTTGATGCAAATAAGCTAAGTGCTTTACATCTCAAGTAAAGAACTTCCATAAAGGTAAAGGGTGCGTTTACGCAAAGTGATCTTTAACTTTGTTTGACCAAATAGGGAGTAAAACTCGTTATGTGATTAGAGAAGACGTAAGTACGGATTTTGGTCATATGAATACTTTGGTTTAATGATATGTTGAAAGTAAGAATGTTCTAGGTTTGAGAAAAGAGTTTTGGCCTTGGCTAGAGGAGTTTAGTAAAGAAATTAGTTGTCGTTTTCCAAAAACGGGAGGACTTATTTTTAGCTTCTCTCTAAGTCTAGATCTCGTTTTGAGTGTTTCGAATAAACCAAATATCATATCATACCTGTATTGAAAGATCCACATGTGTCGGGTAAGAGGAAAACCGAAAAATTAAAACTGATCCAAATTTGATCAGCAGCAGGGCGCGCTCGTCACATGCTGGTGCGTGACTAGCGCGCCAGACCTACTGTTTAGGTTTGGCAGTTTTTGGCTATCGTTTGTGATTTTATGTGTGGCGAACGTTTATTTTCATCATTAAAATAGAAAGTAGATTCTAGTCAATGTTGCACCAACAATCTCCCCCTTTTGATGATGACAAATAAATTTCCAAAAGCAAATAAAATTACAAAATGTAGTGAAGATGAAGAACACAGTTGATGTAGCTCATGTCTTGATCTTGCCTTGTAATTTTGTGAAGCTTGAACATAGTCTTCACCTATGAGATTTCTTCTCCCATAAGCATTAGCTCCTTGCTTTCTTTCTCCATTTTTTGTCGAATCAAAAATGCAGGATCTTGATCTTTCACTTTAAGGTAGATATCTTTGTAGAGGTAGAAGGTAGATATCTTCAAACGTGCTCCCCCTAGATCGTTGGCCCTTGTCACACCCCGCCAAGGCGGAAACGCGAGGCGTAAACAAGAATGGATATCATCACAACACATGGTGTCTATATAGAGAATACTAAAATGAAAACTAAAGTATAGCAAAGACACAAAGTGTCATAACAATACCCAAAACCTAATGGTGTCTTTATTAATGAGAAAGAGGTCTCGTCAATAAATGACATGCAAAACATAATCCAAACAATTCATGCAAACGCATTTATTCAAACAGAAAGCATAAAGAAACTCCAAGCATCCTACGGTCTCTTCTAGCCACTTCGCTCTATCTTAGCACCATTAAGCTCACCTGAAAATGATGCTTAAAACGTCAACATAAAGTTGAGCGAGAATCATAGGTTTACGACATACAACAATATCCCAAAATAAACTTTCAATTAGCTGCTGCAATTACCAAAACAATTCATGACACCAATTAACCACAACGGGACGGAACGTGCCCACGATCCAATACACATAACTACAGCAAGCTTAAAAACATTTTAACACGACAACAAGCATCATTCTCACCCCAAAATAACATGAGAAAAAGGGGCTATGAAACTCACCTTTGCTTAGCTTTCCAAAAGATTCCAACAAAAAGCTTCACAAACAACTAGCACAAATCTAAACAACAAAATAACTCGTGTTACACGCTACTAAGCCAAAAGCTTAATGCACATGTAACAATCATATGATGGATGTCTAAGGTGTTCTATTAACCCCATGGGTCACCCCGACACCATACCCAACTTTAACCACTTCGTTAACAAGTTTCACTAGTTAGTCACAATTTGTTCAAAACTGCAGAATTTTAACGTGACTTAACGTACTCAAAACCTCTACTTACTGACCTCCATAATTCATACCAAAAATCACCTATGTTCATTTATGAGTATATTAACTACCTCATGATTCCCAAGAGCCATTTACATGCACAAGTACTCCTAAGAAAATCAAACTTCAAAACAGTCCCAATTCGGATCTGTTTGCACACTAAAAAGTTTGGACCTAAAAACCATACTTAGACTCCAAATCAGAAGCTCTCCTTTGGGGGATTTCTAATAGACACATAGAACTAAACTCCTGTAGAAGGGCTAAGCTAAATTCGAATTTTAAGTGGGGGTTTTATACCTCGTAATCTGACCTAAATCTGACCCGTATTTACTGCTTTGACAACTTTTCTTGCAACCAACGTTTGAATGACTTCCCGACCTCAAAAACCTTCGAGGCCGGATGTTCTGGAAACTAGACTCTCTGAGCTACATCATAGGCACCGGAAACTTGACAAAATCTATTACCATCATTGAGATATCACAGGGTATTTGGCGGGAAATTTGTTTTTGGGTTATAGAGGGTAAGAGTTTGGGGAGTTGACAAATATCGCCCCTCTGTTTGTATGGTGGTATTGCAACCTTCGTCCTTGTGGTGTATTAAGTTTAGAGTTTGGCAGGTTTGGTCCTCAAGGGTGTGTTTTGTTATTACACCGAAAGTCCTTGTGGGTGATACAACTTTGAGGACTTGGCAGCTTTGGTCCCTTTTTGTATAAAAAAGGGATATGGGCCATTTAAGCCTTTAAGGCTTATAAGTCTTGATAAATATAGCTTAATGGGCTGCCCCGACCCATTAGATGGGTAAGGGTGGCCCATTAAGAATTTCTTCGGTTACGGCTTCGGTTTTGACCTTTGACTTTGTCGGGGTTGACCTCGACTTTGACTTTTTCTTTGTCTTTTTCACGCTTTTCTATTCCGTGCTCGGTTTTGTCGTTTTTTGCTTCGTTTTTTGTCCTTTTGTCGGATATCCGTTTCCTACACAATATAAATGAAAACATACACATACAAAGTATTTTTGGTACGTTTTTGGTCATTTAAGTCCGATTTTAAAGGAAAATGGTATGTGTAATTATGCACATACCAATTAACCCTAACTTTCCAAAAAATAGAAATTTCATTTATTTCATATTCTGACTACTAGAACCTAATCTTATCCTAATATTACTAACACAAAAATACATATACGTATAATTACTTACACAGTTAACGCGAAACCGCTTCAATCACCAAAATCATTTCCTTGTCACTAAAAGTGAATGAAATGAACTCCGCAAAATCCAACACAAATCCAATCCCAATGAGACGATCACGCTCAATGGATTGATTACCAAATCTCACATATCCCACATAAACACATATAAACACATATTAGCATAAATAACACATAACCCATACATTAAAACAGATACATAAGTCAATACTAACGGTTTGACTAACCTGCTCAAGTCATGGTTGTCACAACCCTCTTGTTCAAAGACGAAGATTCATGGGTTAAGAGCATTACCTTTGAGATGTTCTTTGGCTACAACAATAACAAGAAACAAGAAACACCAAGTAACAATTGCATACACATGTTAAAGTCCAATTATGGGTTAGATTATTATTTGGAAACTTGATAACATGGGTTAGTATCATCATCATCCATTTTGTATTGGTACGTTGTAATTATCATCCATACCACACATGTATTATACCATTATGACTCCAATTTCTATTTGATAAGCATGTTAAGGTTAATATGAGTATGAACATTTCAAGCAAACATAACATATTACAAATTGGTGGCATCCACCATTCTCATCACGGTTACAAGCATATTTTGATATTTATTTATACAATGACATTGTTCTTAGAGTTCAAGAGATTCAATGGTGAATCCAGGGAACATGGTAGCCACTTCATCAACTACAATGGGTGTTTATTTTTTATGTATTCAAAAAGTGTTGTTATGCCTTTTAGAAGGCTGCAACATCGGTTGTGAGCCGGCAAGATGCAGCAAACTTTTATCAGTCTCGGATTTTTATTCTTACTATGGGCTTTCTTTAGAAGGCTGTAACATCGGTTGTGAGCCGGCAAGATGCAGCAAACTTTTATCAGCCCACAGTTTATAATTATTACTCATCACATTTTTTTTAACTTTATATTACCACGATATATAGAAAATTTCGTTTTAGAAAATTTAAGTATAAATTTGAACTAAAATTATTGATATCGACTCTAGATATAGAGATATATATATATAGTGTTGATTTAAGGTAATCGCGCGCTAATATATAGCACGTATTATTGCTCCGGTTAGAAGCTTATGGCATGAAGAAAAAAAGCCACCAAACTACTACTATGAGCTTGTAAGATTTCCAAATATTTCCTTGTTTGCATTCTAACTCATAATTAACTCTATCATTTTTCGTTCTTCGCAAAGATCCGCGAACAAGCTAGAGCTCAACACGCTCGATTGGGTCAAAATTTACTCTTATTCTACCTAGCAGGAAAGTCAAAATTATGACAAAACACTTATTTTATTTTTGAAAATTTTTAAAATTTTTTTCATTTTTTTTGAAATTTTGGTAGTAAAAACGGGATTACGTGAAAACAACGACTGCAGGCATAATCAAATCGATAGACCCCCCATACTATAATTAAACATTGTCCTCAATGTTTTAAGAAGGGTCTCTACGCAAATCCTAAGCCGTTTATTAAGTGTGCTCAAAGATAAACGTTAGTCGATTAGATTTGGATATTGGATTCCCAAAATGAAGCTGAGGATGTGAAGCTCTTGTGAACGAAGGACAAAACCGCGAGCATGAGAGGCTTTAAAAATCCGGGCAATCCTGGACATACAACAACACAAACACAAAACACGGATAATGGAAGAGGCGAGCCTCCTCACAACAACAAAACACTTATTCATTACTATTAAACTAGCATACTACTACTACGATTATACTAGGATAAGCATGGGTTGCCACCCATAAAGAACTTGTTTTAGGTCACTTAGCTTGACCCGATCCCCCCATACTTGAACTGGTCAAGGGGGATAGAAATGGAGACACGGAACATCCAAAACTCGGATGTCCTCTCCATAAGAGCAAGGAAAAATCTCCATCGGGCTTTCAAGAATTTTAATGACTTTGAAAGCTTTAGGGCCCCGATGAGATAATTCTGGGAGAAGAGAGGTATGAACTCTTTTAGAAGTGATAATCCAGGGGTTGAAAACTTTTTCCTGATTTTCGAACAAAAACGAGAGTAAAGCTCCGAGCCCGAGAACTTGTTTATGGAAAGGAAGTTCATAAACAGGAGGCTTAAAATCCTCAAGAATTAAAGAAGTTTTAGTGAGCTTCTTTACATTCTTATCCGGTGTTGCACAGTTGGTGACTTCAAAGAGGTTTTCATGAATGAGTATACCCGGATTAAATACCTTGTCCTCGTTTTCGGTCGAAGATAAAGCATCAACCTCTGACAAAATTCATCCATAGAAAACCGAGTCACACTCGGGAAAAGGAAGGAAATCACTTGATCCAGAAAGATCAAGTTCATCAATCAAGATTTTAGAATCTTTGATTTTCTCTTCCTTGGAGTCAAATGGATCTTCATAAGCATTATCATTAATGGTTTCAAGATCAAAAAGTTCATCATCATAATCATCCCATAATGGTGGGGATTAGTAATCAAGAGCATGTTCATCGATGAACATCTCAGAAATGGTATCAACAAGATTGTCATTAGGAGAATTTTTATCAACCGAATCTTCGAGATAGTATCCATTTCCTTGGCGAGGGGACCATGGTTTAAGCCAAATACTCCTAATTCTCGTAGTTCGGATTCAGCATTCAAAAGGGAGTCATCATTCCTGGTGAAATGTGTTAAGGAGCGAGTTCATTGGCGAACTCCTCAAGAAAATAGTTGATAGTCTTAGAAATCGGGAGACTACGTGAAGAAGAAGTGGTACTGCCACTTAAAGAATTATGAAAAGGAGGGAGAGGAGATGAAGGATTACTATTCTCCTTAGTGGAAATGAAATCACATGCGAGATAAGCTTCTAATTCTTCCCAAATTAATTCCACTTTTTCGATGGAAGTAACGTGTGGGAAAATGTAAGAAGGACTTAGTCACGGGTTCGAAAATCGCGTAGTAGGAATGGCCACTCATGGACCCCATTATCATGATATGGAGGGAGATCTTTGGTTTTTATACAGTTGCAAGTTCTCAATAATGTCTCCCTCCGGATCAAAGATATCATCATTAACTTCCGGTGAAGTTAAGTCGGTATGAGAAGTGAGAGAAGAAGTGGGATTGCCACCTGGATGATTTATTGCAAACAAATATTCAAGAATTTCCTCATGTGAAACATTATAGACATCAATCATGTTGATTGATTCTTGATGAGGTTGGGTTGAATATCTTGAAGTGTCATGTCTTATATTCAAGGTTAATCATTCATTACCGTCACGGAGAATCATCTCTTCTCCATGAACGTCAATGAAAGCTTGAGCGGTCCAT
Source organism: Tanacetum coccineum (assembly GCA_026074375.1). Classification (NCBI taxonomy): domain Eukaryota; kingdom Viridiplantae; phylum Streptophyta; class Magnoliopsida; order Asterales; family Asteraceae; genus Tanacetum; species Tanacetum coccineum. The sequence continues at coordinate 5,584 of BQNB010067809.1, read as the reverse complement.
AAGAAAGGTCCTTCCAAAGTGAGGGGGACACTGTGGATCGCCTTTTCATAATCGGACGATGGACTAAATCATGCGAGAATGTGAACTTTCCAACCGGAACAAAGACATCTCTTGCAATTCCTTTCGGAGTGCAAATATCCCGGTTAGCAAGTTCAAGAGTCATTTGGGTGGAAATAAGCTCGGGTAATCCTAACTTTTTCCACACCGAGAGTGGCATCAAGTTTATGCTAGCACCTAGATCGGCTAGGGCCTTGCACTTGAGCTCACTAAAACCACACGGAATGAGAAATTTCCCAGGGTCACCTAGCTTTTCGGGTAGCTTCTTAAGGATAACCGCTGAGCAATTTTCATTGAGGGGTGTGTTTGCCAATTCTATAAGTTTTTCCTTGTTGGAAAGGAGACTTTTAAGCATCTTTTGGTATTTCAGGATTAGAATCAAAGCATCGGCAAGAGAGATATTGATGTGAAGTTGTTTAAACATGTGCCAAAATTTGTGAATTTGGACTTCATCTTTCTCTTGCCGTTTTTCTTGGTTCATTCTTGACGGATAAGGGATATGAGGATAACGAGGATCCCTTTGGTGAACCACATAGTTTCTTTGAGAAGGAGGTTTAGCTTTTTGGACGAGAGGAGGTGGGACCTTAATGGTAAACTCACCATGTTCCGGGTCCGTTAAAGTCTCCTCTACACGTTCATCCTCCTCCGGATTAATGAATGGAGGAGGCATGAACGGTAGGTCCATCAAGAACAAGACCACTTCGAGTGGTAATGGCTTTCAATTCACCTTTTGGGTTAGCAACGGTGTTGCTAGGGAGAGATCTAGAACCTGAGGTAGAAGCGGTGTTCATTGGAATAGTAAGCCCTATGTTCTTAAGCTCATTTGTTTGATTTGACATTGAAGTTTGAATCGAATTTTGCATTTCATTTCTTAACTTATTTTTCACATTGTTAATTTGAGCTTGCATGGATTTCATATTAACATCATTCATTTTCTTAATTTTTTCCAACTCACTTAAAGGAACACTTTGATTTTGTTGAATTGGAGCTTGATAAGTTAGATTTTGATTGAAATTGTTTCCTCGGTTATATCCTTGAGGTTGGCTAAAACGGTTTTGTTTATTTTGCCTGTTTTATTGAACAAAACCTGGTGGTCTTGTTTAATTAACCACACCTGGAGGACGATAACCAGCATTACCCTGATTGTAGTTACCCGCGGCTGCTGCAACGTATCCTTGAATATTATCCTGATACTCCGGGAAAGTGTTGCCATCGGCGGCGAGACACTGATAATAAGGATGAGGACCACCGCAAGTAACGCAAATCTCCTCAACGGCTTTTACGGAAGCTGGAGGTGGGGTAGCTTGAAATTGTTTAAGAATAGCCGTCATAGCGGTAGTCACAGCACTCATCTGCTGATTTACTGCATGAGTAAGTTTGGCTATATCGGAAGAAGAAGAATTACCATCACTTGATTTCACTTGAGAAACAACCGATTTGTTTCGTGAATTGCGGACCTTGGATTTGTTTTCGATAATCGTCAACACATCTTGAGTACTTCTTTCCAAAAGATTGCCACCGGCGGCAGAATTCAAGGAATCTTGGTCGGCCGGGTTCAAGGCATTGTAGAAAGTATCAAGTTGGTGCAATTCAGTGAAACCATGATGAGGACAAGCACGAAGGAGATCTTTGTATCGGTCCCACGCCTCATGAAATGATTCATCAAACTTTTGTTGAAAATTAGAAATTTCATTTCGAAGGTTTGTCGTTCTTGAGGGGGGAAAGAATTCATTAATGAATTTGGACACGAGATCCTCCCAAGTGGTGATAGAACGGGGGGTTCTTTTTCAAGCCAACGACGGGCTGCCCCCGCAAGAGAGAAAGGAAAAAGCATGAGCTTAATCGCTGAATTTGGCACATCCTTGTATTTGATTGTGGAGGTTATTTTGTTGAACCAACGGATGTGGTCATGAGGATTGTCTTTCTCAAGTCCGAAGAATTGGTCCGAAGTCATCATATTAATGAGACTATGCTTGAGCTCGAAATGCTCAGCAAGAATTGGTGGAACCACGATTGCCTCCGCATAACCCTCGGTGGGTGCACGGAGCAATTCCGCCATAGTACGTTGATCGGCCATCGTAACTACGGGTGATTCTTCAAGAGCGAACGGTTCGACTCTTTGATTAGAACGTCTACGGTTACGACGTTTCGGGTTTGAAGTGGTTGGATTAGAAGAAGAATTACCAACGAGATTAGAAGAAGAACGAGTGCGCATGCACTAAAAAGATTAAAAGAAAAATATTTTTGGTTTTTCAATTTATTTTAATGGACAAAACGAGATCGAATAACTTAAACCAATAATCGACAAGCTTCACGGTAGCTCTTTAAAAGAAAAACGCACAAAGGAGCGGAGGAGTAGGAAAGCGCGAAGCTATTAAAAACCTTTCTCCTTTAGGGTCGTAGTTCCTCGGAACAACCCTCCTTATACCCCTCTTATAGTTTGTTAAACTTTTAAAGGTGAGCCGTACATCGCAAGTGACACAAAAGGTCAAGTTTTGAATCTTTTTGAAGGGAACTTATTATGAAAATGCTCAAGTTGAGAGCTTATATTGATGATAGAATTTTATTTCTTGATTAAGGACAATTTTTTTATGTTTTTGATTTTTTCTTGATTTTTTTTGTCTTATACTAATACTAATAAAAGAAAATAAAAAATATTTTTGTATTTTTTATATTTTTATAAATAAAAGAAAATATTCACAAACGGGAATGATAACTTCACGAGGGAAGGGTCTTCAAAAACTAATCTTCAAACGTTTACGAAAATCGCACACACCTCCCCGGCAGCGGCGCCAAAATGATTGCAGGGGTTAAACTCAACCTTTTTAATTATATAAATATATAATAAATATATATAAATAATAAGGCTAAATAAACGGTAAAGTATTCCGAGAGGCTTTTAAAAGATTCGTTTCTATCCAAAACAAAATCCCTAAAAAATCTACCCGGGTCTTTCTCCCAACGAGGTGCGAATTGAAAATCGGATTACGTTCATGATCGCGCGTTTGAATGGGATTAAGATTTTTGGAGTTGGTTTTCTAATTTCTACAATTAAAATGCAAAAACGATGAAAGAAAACCTAAAAACGAAAGCTAGAACGGATTTAAACCTAAAAACGAGAACGGGATTCGAATCCCGTTCTTTAAAAAACTAAATTTTTTAAAATTAACCCTACGAATGCAAATTTAATTTTCCTAGGTGCAAAATGATAAAAGAAAATTTTCAAAAAAAGAATTATATTTTTTTGACTTTTTAATAATTTTTTATGAATTAAAAACGATTTTAACAAAAATTAAATATAAAAAATACTAAACGATTTATAAAAAATCTAAAAAAAATTCTGAAAAATAGCTTAAACTATGACAATCCTAAGAAAAATAAGCTAGGCAAAACAACTTACCAAAATAAGCTGTTAAAAAATCAAAACGGCTTATAAGCTTAATGGGCCAAAAAGGGCTTAAATACCAAGCCACTTGGGACTATAACGAAAAAGACCCAAGGGCGCAGCGGTAAGTGTGTGTTATAAAGGGTTGAGGGTGTTGAGGTCCAGGGTTCGAGCCTTGGCTCACCTTGGACTTCCACCTTCCTCTTTTTGCTTTTTTTTAAACTTTTAATACAGCTTATAAATAAGCTGTAAACTACCAACTTTAATAAAGGAAATTTTTTAAAACTTAAAAATAAGCACGAAATAAGCAAAAGAAAATGACAGATATGGCTTTTTACACTAAGGACTAAAATGCTAACTGTTTAAGCTAATTTTAAAACTTAATAAGCTAGTAAAAAGAAAAGTAAGTTAAGACATATCCTACTCTACACCTAATAAGCAATTCTAAGTACAATTAAACCAGGAAAACAAGCAGAATAAGCAAAAAAAATAAAATAAGCAAAAGGCTAAAACTATTAAGCAAAACAGCTTAAGGGACAACTTTGGGCTTAATTTTAAGCACTCAATCAGAACCTTATGGCTATATAACTTATATGAGCTTAAAGCCTGGCTTAAGGGCTATCTAAAACAGCAAAGTGAAAATGGTTTGAAACTTAAATAAGCCACTAAAAAGCTAATGAAAAGAGGGAGTTCATACTTGATGGCTACTTTTTTGTTTTTCTTAAATTGACAAACAGCTAGATGCAGGCCTAAATATAAGCTATGAAATAAGCTCCAATTTGAAAAATAAGTAAAAACAGATGGAGTTCACCAACAAAAGAGCTTATGCTCAAAATTTCAAGACCTAAAAACTATTTTAAGTAGCTGAAAGTTGAAAATGAAAAAGGGACTTTTAGACTCAAAGACACTTAACAAAAACTTGTGACAGATTTGATAAAACAAAACTATACTAAAGGACACTCATACTACTGCATTATATACTTGAAGAAACACTAAAAATAACACCTACAAGCTATTTTGAAAGCTTTATCAAATAAGCTCCTTATAACTGTTCTGTCACCACAGTTAGAGACACTTAGAAGAGAAAACTTAAAAACTAGCTTATAGACACACTTTTAAAAACTGATTAAAAATATCTTAAAAAAAAGGTTACACAAATTCGCCAAATGACCCAATGGTTTAAAAATAGGTTTTGACCAACTTTAACCCTTGACCCAAACACCCCTTTAAGTAACTAAAATCCTTTTTAAAACTGATTAATAGAGTTTTAAGCAAAAGTATTTTAAAACAGATGAAAAGTAAGCAAAATTAAGCAGAGATAAGCACAATCCAAACAAAAATAAGCATTAGAAATAAGCAAACAAAGATTTGGCAGATTGAGCTAAAAATACAGTTTTAAAGTACAAGCATGAACAAGTGATATAAAAGCATTAAATAAGGACAAATAAGCACAAAAGAACAATAATAAGCAAGATAAGCAAGAAATAAGCAGGAAATAAGCACTTGAACAGTAAAAAGCAAAAATGAAAAATAAGAAAAACTCACAAGGGTCCAAGCTTTTGGCAAGACAATAAGCACTCAAAATGCTTATAAACCAATCCTATATGCTTCCCAAGAAGCTCTAAACCAAGGTCATCTAAGATATACCTTGCTCATTTGCTTTGACAGTTTTCCTTTTTTTTGTGATTTTTTTTTATTTTTGACAGAAATGAAAACAAACTTATATATAGGCTTTTAATGACTTAAAAGCTTATATATGAGCTTAAACACAGTATTTAAATGACAAGATATGTAAATGACAAGTATTTAAAGGAAAGCTCTTAAAATTTGCATTAACTAAAAGAAAAGATTACAAGCTGAAATTTAAATGACAATTAAATTAAATGACAATGTATTAAAAAGACAGAATTAAAATGGTACAAATTTTGGTTAATACAAACTAATAGACTTAACACTAAAATTCGACAAAAGCTAATAAGCTACATATGCTTATATTTATACTAAGGTATCTAGGTCTTCAAGTCTTCTTATGTGTGTTTCTTCACTGAGTAGAGAGACCTCTTGTGTTTGTTGTGTGAGTAGAAACAATAGCAATCTCAGCCCTCAATATTTCTTTGTGCCCAAGCCATATGATCATAACCC
>BQNB010067808.1:0-34061 GCA_026074375.1 Tanacetum coccineum | reverse complement strand
CCAACTGCTGTAGACAGGTTCTTTGGCTCCAAAATTAATTACTTGATTATGGATATAACTTTATGCAGACAAAGATTCATGTGAATAATGAAAGTGTAATCTTTGTGGTGAAAAATCATGTCTATCATTCAAAGACCAAGCATATAGAGATTAGGCATCATTTCATTAGAGATTCCTATGAGAAAAGGTTGATTGAAATGGTCAAGATAGATACAAACTACAATGTTGCAGATCTTCTTACTAAAGCCTTTGATGTGACTAGGTTTCAGTTTTTGATTGCAAGCATTGGTATGCTTAATCCTTAGAACATGGATTAAGGGGAGGTTATTTGTGTATAGGTATAGAGGATTGTACATAAATGATGTTTGAGTTAGTATTGAAGGGTAAATATGGTGTCAAGATTCTTAATATTGCTGAGCTTAGTTGATACTGTTGGGTAAAACTTTGTACTGCTAGCACAAAAGTTAGTGTTGCTAGGTTCAGTTAGTGCTGCTGTATATGTGTATTGGTGTAGCTAATAGAAGCTTTGTTTGAGGAAAAGCTATATGGAATTATGTGTATAAGTGCAGCGGATTATACATCATGGATACTTAGAGTGAAGTGCAAGAGCTGCCAAGTGATGAAAATGGGTTAATTCTGGTAACTGATACTTAGTACTGCTAGTACAAACTTAATACTGCTAGTACAAACTTAGTACTGCTAGCCTAACTTAGTGTTTTTACCGTTAATACTGTTAGAGGCATAACATATTTTCATTAATTAATTATAACCATTGAGATATTTCCGCCAACAACTTGCATATAGGGGTCTATGATTTGGAAAATTCTTGATATTTATTTCCCTTATAAGATTTCTTCCTTATAAAGATTCAAGCTTACCAAGTCGGTCAAATCAAAACCCTAAGTGCTCTTTATAATATCTCAATTAACTTTGTCAAACCCTCATACTTTCATCCACGAACTTAAACCCATAAACCTTTTCATCAATCAATCACTAAATGGCTAATTTGAAGTTTGTCGATCAACACAATATGGTAGCTTATTTGGAAAAGAGTGATGAGAATGCAGAGTTTCATCAGATAGTGGACTTCCTCTCTACATGTTCAATCAATTATGATCTCATTATAAGTCCTACTATCTAGGCTTCTTATATTGAACAGTTTTGGAGCACTGCTACTTCCAAAACAATTAATTATGTGAAGCAAATACATGCTATTGTTGATGGCAAGGCTGTGGTTATATTAGAATCATCAGTGAGAAGTGATCTTCTCTTTGATGATGAGGATGGTGTAACTTGCCTCACAAATGATGAAATTTTTGAAAACCTTGCATTGATGGGATATGAACAACTTTCAACAAAACTTACTTTTCAAAAAGGTTCATTTTCTCCACAATGGAAATTCCTAATACATACCATCCTTCATTGCATAAGTTCAAAATCAACTGCTTGGAATAAGTTTTCAACTAATTTGGCTTCAGCAGTTATATGTTTGGCAAAGGGTCAAAAATTTAATTTTTCTAAATTAATTTTTGATGGTATGTTAAGGAACTTGGATTCAAAGAAGTTTTTAATGTATCCAAGGTTTTTACAACTCTTTTTGAATAATCAGCTTAAAGTTACCAGAACCTTTTAATGATACATATGTGACACCATGCCATACTAAAAAGGTTTTCTCAAATATGGCAAGAAAAAGTGTAAATTTTTCAGGAAATATTACTCTACTTTTTGCCTCTATGTTGGTGCAAAACCAAGCACCTATGGGTGAAGGTTCAGCAATACCCCCTGAACCCCAACCCACACCCTCTACTTCACAACCAAATGTTTCAGAACCTCAAATTGAATCACTTCAAATTGAAACACCTCCAACTGCAGCACCTCAAACTAAAGCACATCAAACTGAAGTATCTCAAATTATTTTTCATGAATCTCACATTGATCCAATACTTCCATCTCCAACTATATATCAAAGACAAATAAAGACTCATAAACGTAGGAGAACCAAAAAGGACACTAAGTTACCTCAGACTAGTGTACCTCTAGACCATGGAGTAAATGAGGCTGTCCATAAGGAGGGGGTGACAGTTTGGAAAGGGCTATCACTACTGATGCTAGCTTAGATGCAGCACAGGACAGTGATAACATCTTTAAGACCCAATCCACGGTAGTGCCTAATGTTGACATTCCTCAGGGAATAGATACAGGTGGCAGTCCCAAGCGTCAAGAAACCATGGGAGGTACTCCTGCTTAGACTATGTCTGAGATAGTACTTGAACAGCCTAATGAACCACCTCTCTCAGAAGGTCACACATCTAGAAGTGGAGAGGGCAGGATGGAACAAACTTTTTAATTGACGGATAATGTACCAACTACACCCCATGATTCACCTCTCACAGGAGGTTACACACCTGGAAGTGATGAGAGTAGGATGAAACTAGATGAATTAATTACTCTGTGTACAAAACTGTTAAAACAGGTGCTTGACTTGGAGAAAGAAAAGGATGCCCAAGCTGTGGAGATCCTCAACCTAAAGAAAAGAGTCAAGAAATTGGAAAGAAAAAGGAAGTCAAGCATCTCACACCCAAGAAGGAGGAAATACAGGCAAGTTAAGACTTCTTCTGATGATGGTTTGGATGAGAAGGATGCATCCAAACAGGGGAGGAGAAGTGACAAGATAAAGCCAATGTTTAAAGATAAGGATTTTGAAGAGCTTGATGATCATATGGAAAATGTTAAAGAGGAGACAGTTGATGCTGCTACAACCGGAGTTAGTACTGTTAGTGCACCAGTTAGTACTGCTGGTGTAACTATTAGTACTGCTGAACCAAGGACTCCTCCTACAACAACAACAGTCTTTGATGATGAGGATGTTACTATGGCAATGGCTCAGACTTTGATAAAGATGAAGGAACATAAAGCTAAGGAGAAAGGAGTTGCTATTACAGATGTAGAAGACTCGTCTAGAACTGTCAGACCTGTCAGATCAATAACTACACTTCAACCTCTTCCAACCATTGATCATAAAGACAAAGGTAAAGGTGTACTGGTTGAAAAAGAACTTGTGAAAACCAAGAGGAGTGATCAAGGTGATTTGCAAATTCAAGCAGATGCAGATTTAGCTCAAAGACTTCATGAGGAAGAATTAGCAGAGTTAGAAAGGAGACAAAAAGAAAGAGTAGCACAAGAAGAAGCATTTATGGCTGTACTTTATGAAGAATATGATACTATTCAAGCCAGCATTGATGTTGATGTTTTGTTTGCTGCAAAGCTCTAACAGGAAGAAAGAGAGCCGTTTACCATTAAAGAAATAGCATAATTTTTGGTAGAAACAATAATAGCACAAAGAAAGTTTAGAGCTACTCAAAGGGCAGCAGAGATCAGAAGTAAACCACCTACTAGGACTCAGTTAAGGAATCTTATGATAACTTATCTAAAGAACACAAGTGGTTGCAAATACAGTCAGCTGAAAGGAAAGACTTATGAAGAAATCCATAGGTTGTATAAAAGACAGCAAAAGAGGAATCAAGATTTTATACCAATGGATACAGAAGTGATTAAAGACAGCAAAAAAAGGATGATAGCAGTAGTAAGCCAGTTGGGGGAAGTAGAAAGAAAACACTTGCCAGAAAAAGAGCAAGTGAACAAAAAAGTGAAGAAAGTGCTAAAAAGCAAAAGCTAGAGGATGTTGCAGAGGAACAAGAATCTACAAAGAGTGATGAAGAAGCAGCTGCAGACTATGAACATGAAAAGGAGGAGTTAAGAATGTGATGAACATTTATTTCAGATGAAGAAGAGACTGTGGATCCAGAGATTTTGTTTGCTAAATACCCTATAGTTGATTGGGAATCTCAAAACTTAGGGAGTGTTAATATGGAAGATCTACATGTTTATAAGATAATCAGAGCAGATGGGAATACTAGTTATCACAAATCATTATCAAGTATGCTTAGGAAATTTGATAGACAAGATTTGGTAGATTTGCACAGATTGGTGATGAAGAGATTTGAAGACACTACTCCAGAAGGTTATAATTTGTTGCTTTGGGGAGATCTTAAGGTAATGTTTGAACCAAATGCAGAAGATGAAATTTGGAGTAATCAGCAGGATTAGACTCTAATTAGCTAAAAATTGTATGAAAGTTGTGGGGTTTATACATTGTTGATGGATGGTACTTTGACCTGCTTCAACATGTTAGTAGAGAAAAGGTATCCACTTATCAAGGAAATGCTGCAAAAGATGTTAAACTGGAAGCTAGAAGCTAAAGCTGAGAGCACAATGGCATTTGAGCTTCTCAACTTTATCAAGTCACAGCTAGAAGAATAAAGAAGTGTTTGGATACATCCTCCTGGTGATCAAGATGCTTATACTGAAGAAACTTGATGATTAACAAGTAAATATCAAGTTTAGGGGAGGATTGTTGGGAATTATGGACTTCTTCAACTTAGTGATGCCGATTCAACTTAATACTACTAGTTTTGGAAGTTAGTACTGATGGTTCAAGATGGTGCTATTATTGAAGAACTTAGAATATAGTCTAAGTCATTAGTGCTGCTAGTTGTAATAGTTAGTACTGCCAGTACAAATGTTAGTACTGCCAGTATAGTTAGTACTGTTAGTTAAAAGTTTGTACTGTTAGTCTTATATAGTTAGTACTGTTAAAGTGATATGCATGAGTTATATTAGGAATAGATATGCATGATCACTTGACGCGTTTTGTAAGCCCATTAGGGTTTCCTTGGTGTATAAAAGGAACCCTACGGCATAGTTAGAGAAAAATCAATCAAATATAGAAAAGTCATAGTTATTAGGCAAAACATATAGTTGTTTTGTGAATCATTCAATATATTGTGAGTTGAGAGAAAGATCTTGTGTTACTGTTATATTGCTTAATTGTTTTTCTGGTGTATAAAGATTAGATTCCGTATAATCTTTATATATTACTCAAGGTTTCTATCATAGTTGTTTTAGATCTATCTAAGATAACTAAAGCTTTAACAAGCTAATCAAAGATCTGTTCAAAAGGGGATCAACAAGACTGTAATAGCACATGTGTGGTGTACCCTTCGTGCTAACAGTAGAAACAAGCAAAATTAATGCTGCCTTTCCATGTTAAAACTGTACGAATATATGCAAAGTGACTTAATGTTGTTTGGGATTGAAAGCAAGGATAATGCTGCCATTAAGCTTTAGTGCTGCTAATATAAACATTAATGTTGCTCTTAGTTTTAATAGCTGTACTTGTGGATCTTATGCATCGACTGTGGTTACTGATCATATGAGTGAGCTTACTGCTACTTTTTACTAAGTGACTGAAGTTACTTATGTTTCTAATAAGTCTACTGCCACTAGCTTATTTTGGTTCGAATATTACTCAAGGCTGCTATTAGTAAGTTATATTGGTAAGGTTATGCTTCAAGTTGAAAGATTAATACTGCTCGTTGCACATTTGTACTGCCAGCTTTAAATGATAGTACTGTTGCGCTTGAATTTTTTTAAAACTGCCAGAGTCGTCCGACAAAGCAGTTAGTACTGCTATATGTCCGATATCAGACAAAAGAGCTTTTTGATCTCGGACAATGAAAGATCTCGGGCAGAGGCATTTTGGTTTTGGATTTGTTACACACACAGGTTCAAGAGGTATTTGAAACTGATTTAAATGTTCTTAAAGTTTTAAAGGCTTGTGATTATTTGAATTAATTAGTTACGAAGAAGATTGTTTATCATCTATTTGAAATTGAAGTGGAGTTTCACGGATGCGTGTTCTTATCATATCTTAAAGTGGGTGTTACACTTTGAAGATAACTTGTTCGTGCTTAGAAACGATGTGACAAAGACTTGTCAAAATCTAGCAAAGGTGTCTGATTTTTCTTATGGTGCTCAATGCTCACATTTGCTATCACTTTGGTCTGGTGTCTCATAGAAGATTAGGATAATTGTCAAGAGGTTGCGATCTACTTATATTTCACAGATTTATTTATAAGTTTGATGTCACGTGGATAGTACAAGACATAAGACACAAGTTTGGGTTATTCTACTTCTACATCAAGTTCGTTATACTTAGTTTTCTTCATCAGTGATCATTACATAGAGCCTATAGAATTGAAGATTCAAGAAATGGTTAACATATGGGTTTCAGGGGAAGCTTATTGTTAAAATGTTTAACCATTTACATGTAGCATTGAGGTGAAGGTTTTTACGACTGCTAGTCATTATTACTACTACTAGTGTGAGTTTCTACTACTCAAGTTCATTTTTCTTATTGTGCTTAATGGTGGGTAATTTGAGGAATTAGAAGGCTTGGATTAGAAGTGTGATATTGGTTTGTAGTGGTCAAGATCAAAGTTGCTTATATTCATATGTCCCCTATTGGATTATGACAAAAAGGGGAAGAAGATGTTAACAGGTACAATTGGCAACTTATAGATCCTTACAAAGGAATCTACTTAAGGTAGAGTTTTCATTCGTATATTAACTTCCGGGGAAGTTCGTGCTTATTTGGTTTTGCCATTATCAACTAGGGGAAGATTGTTATGAATTATATTTGAGTTGATAAAACAAAACAAGAATGAAACAAGATGGAAACAAAAAGGACCAAAGTTGTAATTGAAGAATTCTACAAAAGATAAGAATTGGAGGATTCTATCAGATTTGGTAAAAGATAAAGATGAATAATTAATTGATTCTCTCATTAATATCTTTTATTAGTTTCCATGTAAGCCTTGACTCCTTATACTATAAAAGGAGGTCCAGGCATATTGTTTTAGGTATCCAGAAATATAGATCTCTCCTAATGAGAGTCTAGACACACCAAAGAAAGCGTGTGTATTAGTTAGTTACTATTTAATTATTTAATAGTTTATTAGTTAGATAGTGTAGCCTCAAGAATCGTTTAGGGCTGTGAATGAATAAAAGAAAACTTTGTTAAACATCATCGTTTGTATTATTGTTATTCCGCTGCATTATTGTTATTCTTTGATGTTTTCTATATCCATAGATGAGTCTTAATAACGATACTAAAGGGGTTCTATACAAACTCCACAACAAAATGGAGTTGCTGAGAGAAAGAATAGGACCCTGATTAAGGCAGCTAAATAGGGGATAGGAAAAATGCCATCGAAGAAACGGAGGGAAGACTAATAATAATTGAAGAAGGAGAAAAAGATAACCGAGAACAAAAGATAGATAATAAAGCAGTAACAATCAAAAAACAAAATTAAGAGGGAAACCTCCCCCGTGCCCCCGGATTCAGTCTCTAGCAGAAAAATATAAATAGGAAGAAGAAATGAAACAACCCGTAACAATATCCATATCCAACTCTTCACACAAGCTGCACCACGCTAACTAATCCATCAGTATTCATATTTCTATCACCGAAAAAGTGCTCAAACTCAATTCATTCTTCGAATCACTCGGACTGGTTCCTCAATTATCGATCACCGAACTTGTTTGCACCAAAGGGGATGATGGCGACGTAATGTTTATTTAAGTAGTCAAGAAGTACGATGATTCCCCATGAGAGGGAACCCCGAATGGCAGGAGAACATTATGTGGGGTGTAATTTACATTATTCCCGACTAGGAGTGGAACTTCGCATATTCAATCAATACCATCATGGTGGCCCAATACCTTTTGATATCTCTAAGGTAACCACAAAAACATCAATCAACGGTAAGGGTGCCCATCAAACCTCAAGAAACAATGTAACATAGGCATGTGCATGTGGAAAAGAGCTATGCATTGACCCTAAACTCCGCGCTCTAAATAACAGACCTGGATGATGTATAAATTTGGTATCATGAGAAGAAAACTTGATTTAGGGAAAACTCGAATAGAGGAGATTAGCAATTTCATAGGAAGGAATCATTGAAATGCATTCTTCCGTAGGAAACTCCACCATGAGAGTCGAATAGTAAAAGGTGTGTGTGTGTACACCATAGTTAGATAGTTAGTTGGTGTAGCCCCAAGATTGTGTTTGGGGTAAGAGGAAAATGTTTGAATATAAAACATTGTTTAACAATAATGACGTTTTTATTTAATTCTGCTGTGCATATTGTTTTCATTGTTATTGTCAATCCTAGATATAAAGATCTAACCAATCTGAGCTTAAAATGATCTTATCAAGATCTAACTTACGGGTTTAAGAATACGTACGAAAAGAACAAATTTATGTACAAGAACTGTTTAAACCTAGGTCTCGAATACCAAGTGGATAAAAGTATGAAAGAATGGATCATTCATGGACATGTGAGCATTCATGAGGTCACGTAAGAACGTGTGACTTCGAGTCTAGCTACAAGACTTATAAATAAAGAAAAGCGCTTCTTGGGAGGCAACCCAATGTTTATTTTTCTCGCACTTGGGAGTGTCTTATGTTTTAATTCTTTATTGTTTGTTTTATTATGTTTGAATGAATTTTGTAATCATGCTTTGTTTGTTTATAACTTTATCTTATTTGCAATCAAATGTATTTTGCAAAAGAATAAGTGTAGGGGAATATATCCAGTTTTTAAGAACCAAATTAAAACATTTAAAATAAATTGTTTAGATTAATTTGTGTCAGTTTTGAGTCATATGATTGTAACGATTAATTACAGGTTATTATGCAGTGCTTTCTTCAGATTTGACTAATAAAATTTCGTGCAGGAAATTTCTCATTAAAAACAAAGAAGGATTTCTTACATACGCTGAAGACGGCGTCGAGATTAACACCTGACGGCGTCGCGTCTCTAGTAATGTGAAAATTCAAATTTTTTTAGTATTTCTGAAAAATAAAATGTGTAATATTTAAAATTTGTAATTCTTTTGTAAACCTACATAAACCTATGATTATATCATTACTCTCATCCTATCTTTACTGTTTTCATAGAGTCAAACCCTAAACTCTCAATGTATTTATATCTATCCCACCGATTTTATGCTTGGTGTAGTTGTCTTTGTCTTTGATTACAGGTTATATTTAACGAGAAGAAGCTTGGAAGTTCTTAGGAAGTTTCATTGGATGATTCTTGGAGGACGATTTAACCAGTTATCGCATGTTTCTTCTCCATTATTGAGCAAACCAGGGGAGTACTAGTTTCTTTTACTTGTTTTTTATCCCTTTATTCGTTTATACGGGTACTTCTATAGAACATTGGGGACAATGTTCAACTTAAGTGTAGGGGAAATAAGCCTTAGAAACTATTCCTTCATTTGCCATTTGCTTTGTTCTTAAAATGATGGGTAATATATCGAAACATAGCATAAAAAGGTAATTTTTACCCAAATTTAAATTTTTTTATGACACGTACCGACGAAAACCGAGTATTAATAGCGTCCCATGGATAGGAATGTGTATGACTAGCACAAAAACCCTCAAAATTCCACCTCCAAAAATGTGAGGTTCGCCTTTAGATCTTTAGGAATTTGGGTATCCATTATTGATACCCAAGATAATTTTTACATTTAGCTTTCTCGAGTTAAGGTTCGAATGCAGTCATGTGTGTCTATTCCGTCATTACGGATGTGTACGTATGATCTTTGGCGCCTTTTCTGGAGCATTGGTATCGGTATTAAAATATATGAGTGTACCGATAGTATATTAAATTCTAGAACTTGTTTTTGTGATGCATCCCGAGACCGCATAGTAAGTATTAGGATTTGCTAGATAAGAGACACTAGGATTAACCCATGTTTTAAACCTGTAATTGTTATGATGGTCACACCGATCATATAACTATCCCACACCCTTTCCATGCACTCACTTTTAGTGCAGGATACCCCTAGTACAACCCTCCGAGCCTATCTTTTTTCACGGTTCTTGTAATTTTCTGGTTAAGCCGGACTATTAATGAAGAGCATTGTCACCCATAAACCAATTGTTACACTCAAATTGCCTTGGCCTACCTTGTATGTACTCACTTTTAGTACATTATAATTTTAACCCAAGTTAATTATTTGAGTACACGGTTGCTAAGTTCTTATCCTTGTAAATACTGTTTTGGGACGATTGGGATTCGTGGTAGTATTCATCTTAAGAAGAATTGGGGAAGAAGTAATTTATTACCCCCAATAGAGCTCAATAAGCTCCATGTTATATTGATCCATCTCAAATCGGGTCATTAGTTATATTGTAAATAATCGAGTATGTAAAAGTTCAAGTGTAGGGGTGTATCTATAAACCTCCATGATGTATTATATGTTTAAGCAATGGCAAGGAAAAAGTGTACGAAAAAAAGAAAGAATCAAAAAATATATATATATAAAAAAGTGAAAAAAAAATATACGGGCTGTCATTTGCTTATGTTATGTTTATATTAGAGTCAAGAAAAGAAAAAGAAAGAGATTGGTGTAGATTTTTGTAGAGTTTGTATATTTTGTCCGAGTCTTTGGCTTAGCAACCAAACCAATGTGTATTCTTATAAATAATTAGCTAACCCTTCAACTCCAAATTCACCCAAAGTCACCATCCAAATATATCCTATCCGTTTCTGTTTCCGTTAATGTTATCTTACATCTACACCTCACAACCCTTTAAAAGACCTCTTAGATAGTAATGAATAATGCTTGCGCCTAGCGGTGGAGGTTTGATCCTTTACCAAGCCTATGGTAATTTATATGCTATGACAGGTAATGAGTGTTGATTTTCAGTTTCCCCATTATGCTATAATTTATTATACACCCGAGAGAAAGAGAGAATCCTAAACACTTATGTGAGGTGCTAGTACATACTTTCTGTGCTTTTAATTACGAGGTCTAGAAGGTTGCGTTGTAAAATACTTTTAAAAGAGTAGGTTAAATGACCCTCATATTGCTATTGAGGACAAGCAAATCCTAAGTGTAGGTGTCATTTTATACTCTATTTCGGGGTAATTTAACCCCCTAAATCATGCAAATATGCCTAAATTACGTGCTTAATTGTTTGTTTTCAGGTTTTTAGCACTTAGATGACTTTTGGAGGAAATACACGTGACTTGGGCTCAATTGGAGAAGAAACGGACAAGATTACAGACCTACACCAAATCTCATGAAGATGTATGCAAATAGTGGCTGGAGACGGCGTCGCAAGCATAAAGTGACACCGTCATGATCAATCCAGTGACGGCTTCTGAAATATGGCGACGTCGTCAGGACGTGGCCGACTTAAAGAGGGTCTAGAATTGTCTACGTGGCGACGGCGTCAGGATTGCAAAGCGGTGCCGTCGCGTCGACAACTCTATAAATATAAATCCATTTTTAAGGTTTTAGTGTTTAACTTTGAGATAATTTTATATAACCCTAGGGAGACGAACCCTGGTCGTTTTAGGAGATTTATAGGTCGTTTTTAAAGTCTCAAAACCCTATTGAACTACCTTGGATCCATGTTTTAATCAAGTAAGGTTATTTATCTTTAATCATTCAATATGTCTATGTGTTGTTTGATTAATTTATCTTCTTGCTTTATTTATAACATGCGAGGCTAAACCCTCCTTTGTATTTATCTATGATTGCATGAAACTTAGATTGTAGATCCTTTTGATGTTGCTTCTTGTTGATGAATGTGTGCATTAGGCTTTAGAAAACCAGCCTTTGTCTGTATCACTGTTGATATGTCTAGGGAAACGCGAGTAGTGTAGAAAGGACACCATCGGTAACAGTCTTCATACTGCCTTACCCATTATATGGTTGATCCCTCTTAAGTTATTTCACATGCATTTAATATACTCTTAGGGGCCTTGTAATAGTCTTCATACTACCTTACTTGTGCGTTGCCATAACGGAATATTAAATAGACGACGGGTTCGTGTAATCCGTTCATGACCTAGGTAATACTTACACATATCATCACAAGTGTGACAAATAGGAGAAGCAATCTGAGGAGTAGTGCATGATTAGGTAAATACACTTGCTTATCATAAAGTTATCACCATTAGATTAGATATTAATTAGTTTAGTTATTAGTTAAACAACCCAACCTCTCAAACCATTGATTTACCTGCTTTCTTAGAAATATAAAAAATAAATATAAAAATACAAAAATAATCTTCTCTCAACCCCTAGAATTCGGTTAGACCGTGGTCAAGCCTTCCCAACCTATTCCCCTAGAGAACGATAACAACCCTCGAGTCTTGCCTATACTATACTGAAATGACTAGGTACACTGCCTAGGGGATTGTAAAACTTACTGTGAAGTCTTCGCAACCCTCACATCAAGTTTTTGGCTCCGCTGCGTGGGGAATAGTTAGGTTTCAATCATAGTTTAACTTAGTTCTACTCGCTTGAATCCTTTCAAGTGAGATTTAATTCCGTATATTAGCTTTCTTGTAGTCTATCTTTTCTTTGTGTTAATTGTTTCGTAACCATTCTCGTCAACCACCATGGGAGATGAGAATCCTATCCGTACTCTTAGAGACTACTCCAAACCTAGCCACGAGGGCTACATGAATACCATTGAGCTCTTCGTAGGGAACAACGTTGTGCCTCTTCGATCCGACACCATCTGGTTGGTGCAAAACGGATGCTCGTTCCACAGACTTCGGTCCGAGGATCCAAACCAACACCTCAAGGATTTCCTAAAACTAGTGGACTTACTTGACCTTGACGGTGAAAACAGGGAAAGAACGCGCCTGCGTTTATTTTAATTTTTCCTTCGCAATCAAGCTAGCAATTGACTTGAACGTCTTCCAGTAGGATCCATCACCATATGGGAGGATCTTACTACTCGTTTCCTTGCTCAATTCTTTTCACCGGGAAGGACCACAAAACTCCGCAATATCCTGATGTTCCAACAACATCATGGAGAATCTCTATTTGAAGCATGGACTCGTTTCAAGGACTTACTACAAAAAGTCCCTCATCATGGCATCGACCTTTGGCTCCAAGTCTAAATCTTTTATGACCATGTCAATCCCGTCACAAGATGAACCATTGACCAATCGGCCGGTGGTAAGCTTCGTGACCGAAATGCCAAAGAATCCTGGGCATTATTAGAGGACCTCTCCCTTTATGACAACGAAATTTGGAATGACCCAAGGGATTTCGCTAAACTGGTCAAGGCAATCTCTTTGCCTCAAGATGTATCGAGTACATCTGACCGCCGTCTAATCGAGCTTGAAAATCAAGTCCAATGCTTAATGGAAGCTCATCTTGCTCCGACACAACCTATCCAAGTGAACAAAATCACTATGTCATGTGAGATCCGCAGTGGTCCCCACGACACTCAGTATTGCATGGAAGATCCGGAACAAGCCTTTGTTGAATACGCATCCTCGCGTATCGATGAAGCGGGAGGTAAGTGGTATACTTTCAAGCCTGAGCAAAACAATCTTGGTGACACCTATAATCCATCATGAAGAAGTCACCTAAACCTTAGGTGGAGACAACCTCAAAATTCTTAAAATAATTTTTCAAACCCACCAAACCGGTTCCAACCTAACGGTTCAATCCCAAACCGTTCTTTAAACAACAATCCTCGAAGCTTTAAAAATCAATCAAACCTTGAAGGATTGGTATCCAATTTCATGGCATCTCAAGACGCTAGATTATCCAAGTTTGAAGCCGATTTCCAACAACAACAAAGTGAGACGACTAACAAAATTAACACTATGCTGAAGGCCATCACCGATCGAATAGCGGGCACACTACCTAGCGATACAGTTAAGAACCTAAAACTGAGTACTTATCCAATTTTTTCTGCTCATTCTTACCCAACTGAAGACCCACAATGCTTAATTCAAACCCACGGTTCGATCAACGCCATCACAATCCATACCGAGCAACAAAGCGCCTCTTATGATGACGGAGAAAAATAGAATAAGGAAGAAGGGGAAAACCCAAAAATATCCATGTCAACCCTCCTACACCATCCGATTCATCTGTTACATTCATCACTGAAAAATTCCTCAAATTCAATTCATTCTTCGAATCAATCGGATTAGTTCCCCTATCATCCAACACTGAACTCATTTGCACCAAAGAAAAAGATGGCGACGTGATGTTTATTGAGATCATCCCGAAGGATGACAATTCCCGCAAGGAGGAACCTGAAGTAAGAGAGCAAGAAGTGGAGTACTTTGATATATTCCCGACTAGGAGTGAACTCGCATATCACAAGTACCTTATGTGTGGCCCAATCCCTTTAATATTTCTATAAAACCCCATCATTATGTAAGGATTCCCCTCCAACCTCAAGATACCATGCAACATTAGGCATGTGCATGTAGAAAAAGCCTACATTCACCTTAACTCCCCTCTAAATATCATGACCCGAATGATGTATAATTGGATCATGAGGAGAAAACTCGATCCTAGGGAAATGCGAATAGAGGAGTTAGCAATTTCACCGGAGGGATTAAAGGAATGCATGTCTGTTAGTATAGATTCACCCTTTGAACAATGATCCGGAGGCTTGGTAAAATGGAAAAGAAATTGAGCCATATTATTAGAGAGAAAAGATAGAAAAGAGAAGAGATAGAAAAAAGAAGAGAAAGGAGTGTTTGTGTATGTGTGTGGTTTAATAGAGAAAAGGAACAAACACACACTCAAACTTTACATTGTGAACTCTACCCCTCCATGGGAAGTTTGGAGGGTAGTATTTATTGTCCCGATATAGCTAGCTAAAACTTAACTCCGACCCGACTATAAATGATAAATGTAATTCGGATAAGTCACCATATTTTAGGGCTAACTATCTTCCCCAAATATTTGGATTACGGAAATAACTTACAATGTTCTCTAACAAGTACAAATATACAACGTTATTTAGTCTTCCAAAGCGCTTCCACAGCTGAAGTTGTCTTCTGAGTTCTCCTCGTCTTAAAACTTGTATTCCAGCCTGGTCTTCATTGTATTATTGTTCTTGAACCATTATAGTATGCATGAGTTGGATTTAATTCCCCCCATCCATGAGATGTCTTGAAAAGCTTTCTTCATAGACTCCTTTTTGGCGAAGTTTCTGAATCGGCTTCCCTAACCAACATCCCTATCTTAAGCAGATTCTGAAACATTAATGTAGCTTGAACAATCTTCTACTTGTCATCAAAGTGGCACAACGGAATTTTGTAGAAGTCCAAACCACACCCAATAAAAACGGGGGGAGGGGGGGGGGGGGGGTGACCCCAAAAAAACTTTTTGCTTCTTGTCATCAGGGCTTGGTGAATATTCGTTCAGGGTGATGCGAGAAATCAGCATCTGTTCTTCTCATGTTTGCATAATACTTCATAAACCATACTAAACATTTTAGGGCTAACAAACTTCCCCCTGGAAGTTGACATGGTAACATCAAGGTCAATTAAAACATCAAGGTCAATTAAATCCCAGATGTACACATTTTCCCCCATGATGGTTGCGAACTCTCGGAAGCATCATTGTCGTGTACGTCCATATACTCGAGAAGTTCTAGTCATAAGCACAAATCTTGATAAACAAAAGAATCATTACCCTCTTGACTTCAGAAACCGTAGAGGAGATGAAGCAAGAATCAAGAACATTGGTATAATTAAGGTCTTGTGAATGAATGTCATCGAAGAACTTTGAAGATTTTGCTTAGACTGTGAAGTATCTTTGTCTTGGAATAGCACAAAAATACCCGTGAGAAGTGCTGATTACATCTCAACCTTTAAACTCTCTGGCTAACTTACCAACCTCGTATTCTGTAAGCTATTGTTGTGATCACTTGGTGAAGTAAACCCGATATATCAAACTTGAAACTGAAGTAAAATCCCCCAAATTTGTTACTTAATCTTGCACTATTGTTGATTGAAGAACGGTGCAGAAGAAAATCTCTAAGTACCTTATACTCCATCAAAAGTATAAGAAGTAACACCACCTCTTGAATAGTATACTCCACATCGACATATGCGTGTGACACTGAGTACTACAAACGTAATCTCCTTTAAGTGATAGTTGTCCGTGTTCATTCCACCACCCCTTGAACGCTGGAAACTAGATAATCCAAGTCTTAATCATAATTGTATACGTTCAAGCAAGTCATCAATCGATAGAAAATAGAAGAAATGTCTCGATGATGAAATAAGTAGACGCCTTTGTGAAATTCAACTTCAATCGCAAATAAGGGATACCAAATCAACTTCGTGATCACATGTCATCTTAATCCAAATCTCTAGCCATTTTGTCATTTAAGTGAATCTTTTCAGGATCGTTTTGGGATTAAGTGTTGTTGTTTGTGTGGTGTGTTGTTATGGTTGATTGTGTCTTATGCAATTCACGTTCACGAGATTTTACACGTTTATGATTAAAACCGATAAATGAATTAACGGGATTTTACAAAATCAATAGAAAAAACCGTGAATGAATTGATTCGGACTCAGCGGCCAATGATTTAATTGTCTAAAAACAGATAATTTTCTGGCTAGGGTTACAGCAGATTGTTTAACTAGGCTCACCAAACTGAAACGGGCCAAAAAATACAGATGGGCCGTGAGCTAGAACAAAAACAAGTGTAACACAAATTCTAAAAACTGGAAAAATGTCATAAATCATAGTTCAAGCCCTAGCAAAACAATCTTGGTGACACCTACAATCCATCATGGAAAAATCACCCAAACCTTAGGTGGAGACAACCTTAAAATTCTCAAAATAATTTTTCAAACCCACCTAACCGGTTCTAACCTAATGGTTCAATCCTAAACCGTTCCTTCAAAGTCCTCAAAGCTTTAACAATCAATCAAATCTATAAGGATTGGTATCCAACTTCATGGCATCTCAAGACGCTAGATTGTCCAAGTTTGAAGCCGATTTCAAACAACAACAAAGTGAGATGACCAACAAAATTCACACAGTGTTGAAAGCCATCACCGACCAAATAGCGGGTATACTGCCTAGCGACACGGTTAAGAACCCGAAATTGAGTACCTCCCTAGATTTGTCTGCTCGTTCTTACCCAAATATGGACCCGCAATGCTCAAATCATACCCACGGTTCAATCAACACCGTCATAATCCATTCTGAGCAACAAAGCGACTCCTATGATGAAAAAGCAAATGAGAATAAGGAAGAAGAAAAGAATAGCCCAGAAAATATCCATGTTAACCCTTCTACACCGCCTGATCCGTCAGTTGCATTCATCACCGAAAAAGTCCTCAAATTCAATTCATTCTTCGAACCACTCAGACTGGTTCCTCAATTATCCAACGCTGAGGTCGTTTGCACAAAAGGGGACGATGGAGAAGTCATGTTTATTGAGATAATTAGGAAGAATGATGACTCTCGCGAAGATGGACCTGAAGAGGAAGGGAATACAACAACCGAAGGAGTAGGAGTTGAATATTTTGACATGTTCCCAACTAGGAATGAGTTAGCATATCACAAATATCTTATGTATGGCCCGATCCCTTTGATATTTCTAAGGAACCCCATTATCACGGAAGGATGCCCTTCGAACCTCAAGATACCATGCAACATTGGGCATGTGCATGTAGAAAAAGCCTACATTGACCTTAACTCCCCTCTAAATATCATGACCCGAATGATGTATAATTGGATCATGAGGAGAAAACTCGACCCTAGAGAAAATGCGAATGGAGGAGTTAGCAATTTCACAAGAAGGATTAAAGGAATGCATGTCTTCGTAGAAAACTTCACTTATATCGTAGACTTCATGATTATTGAGGACATTAGCTCAATTATAGACCCTAGGCTGTCACAAGTAGTGCTAGGGAAACCTTTTGTGGAAATATCCAACATGACTCATGACCCACCCGAAGGAGTAGTCAGGTTCACCAACGGAAACAATGAAGTTGCCTATAAGATGCCCCATAAGATAGAACAATACGACTCATTGTCGAACCTAGAAAAAGAGCATGCAAAATCAGTCTACCTTAGGAACGAAGAAGACAAGAGGAGAGGAGTGGAGTATGTAATAAGCAAAATATTAGGATTTTACAAAGAATGCCTAGAACTCGGACCCGAATACCTAACTGGAATGGATGATGAAGGAGAAGTCACGTAAGAACGTGTGACTTCGAGTCTAGCTACAAGACTCGTAAAATAAAGAAAAGCGCTTCTTGAGAGGCAACCCAATTTTACTTTTCCCGCACATTAGGAGTGTCATGTGTTTTATTCTTTTCATTTTATTCTATCATGTTCGAACCCCAATCTTGTAATCATGCTTTGTTTTGTTTTTAACTTCGTCTTAATTTCAATCAAAGGTATTTTGCAACAAAATAAGTGTAGGGGAATCTATCCGATTTTTGAACCAAGTTCAAGCATGTTAAATAAATTGTTTAGATTAATTCGCGTCAGTTTCGAGTCATATGAGTAAATTGTCAAATCTTAAGTTTTATGCAGCTATTTGTGCAGGAATTAACTTATGGAATCAAGTGCAGGAAATTTTTCATCAAAAAACAAAATTTTAGTTTTCACAAAATGTGGAAACGGCGTCACAATTTACACGCGACGCCGTCACCACGACATCTGTGACGACGTCAGGATATTCCTGACGGCGTCAAACGCCCAGGTCTAGAAAACTTAAAGTTTTTAATTATTTTTGAAAATAAAACTTGCATAACATTTAAAATATGTACTCTTCTGTTATAAACCTACAAAACCAATAAGTTTGACAATTCTCTCATCCTATCTTTACTGCTTTATTGAGTCAAACCCTAATTTCACATTGTATATTATTATATCGCACATTTTATGCTTGGTATAGTTGTCTTTGTCTTTGATTACAGGTTATATTTGATGAGAAGAAGCTTGGAAGTTCTTAGGAAGTTTCATTGGACGATTCTTGGAGGACGATTTAACCAGTTATCGCATGTTTCTTCTCCATTATTTGAGCAAACCAGGGGAGTACTAGTTTCTTTTTCCCTTTATTCGTTTTTACGGGTACCTTTATAGAACATTAGGGACAATGTTCAACTTAAGTGTAGGGGAAAATAAGCCTTAGAAACTATTCTTTCATTTGTCATTTGCTTTGTCCTTAAAATAATGGGTAATATATCGACACATACCGACGAAAACTGAGTATTATCAGCGTCCCATGGATAGGAATGTGTATGACTAGCATAAAAACCCTCAGAATTCCACCCCAAAAATGTAAGGTTCGCCTTTAGATCTTTAGGAATTCGGGTATCCATTATTGATACCCAAGATAGTTTATACCTTTAGCTTTCTCGAGTTAAGGAGTGAGCAGTCATGTGTATCTATTCCGTCATTATGGATGTGTGCGTGTGGTCTTTGTCACCTTTTCTGGAGCACTGAGATCGGTATTAAATTATATGAGTGTACCGGTAGTATATTAAATTCTAGAACTTGTTATTGTGATGCATTCCGAGACCGCATAGTAAGTATTAGGATTTGCTTGATAAGAGGCACTAGGATTAACCCATGTTTTAAACCTGTAACTGTTATGATGGTCACACCGATCATAACAATCCCACACCCTTGCCATGCACTCACTTTTAGAGCAGGATACCCCTAGTATAACCCTCCGAGCTTATCCCTTTTCACAGTTCTCGTAATTTTTTTGTTAAGTCAGACTATTAATGAAGAGCATTGTCACCCTTAAACCAATCGTTACACCCAAATCGCCTTAGCCTACCTTGTATGTACTCACCTTTAGTACATTATTGTGTTTAACCCAAGTTAATTATTTGAGTACACGGTTGTTAAGTCCTTATCCTTGTAAATACAGTTTTGGGACGATTGGGATTCATGGTAGTATTTATTTCGCGGAAGAATGGGGAAGAAAAGTTAAGTCAATACCCCCATATATTTGTTAGATGATCTCCATGTTATTTTGATCCACCTCAAATCGGGTCATTAGTTAGATTGTAAATATCGAGTATGTAAAAGCTCAAGTGTAGGGGTACGTGTTGTAAACCCCAAGTTATGATGTATTATGTTATTCAAAAAAAGAGAAAATGGAAAAGAAAAAGAAAGAGATTGGTGTAGAGTTTTGTAGAGTTTGTATATCTTCGTCCGAGTCTTGGCTTAGCAACCAAACCAGCGTGTATTCGTGTAAATAATTAGCTAACCCTTCCACCCCAAATTCACCCAAAGCCACCCAAATGTATCCTATCCGTTTTCGTTTCCATTATATGTTATCTTACACCTACACCCCACAACCCTTTGAAAAGACCTCTTAGATAGTAATGAATAATGCTTGCGCCCAGCGGTGGAGGTTTGATCCTTTACCAAGCCTATGGTAATTTATATGCTATGACAGGTAATGAGTGTTGATTTTCCGTTTTCCCCTTATGTTATAATTTATTATACACTCGAGAGAAAGAGAGAATCCCAAACACTTATGTGAGGTGCTAGTGTATACTTTCCGTGCTTTTAATTACGAGGTCTAGAAGGTTGTGTTGTAAAATACTTTTAAAGAGTAGGTTAAAATGACCCTCATATTGTTATTGTCTAGGTAGAAAAGCTCATTTGCTTGAGGACAAGCAAATCCCAAATGTAGGGGTATTTGATGAGGTGTCATTTTATACACTTTTTCGGGGTCGTT
Source organism: Tanacetum coccineum (assembly GCA_026074375.1). Classification (NCBI taxonomy): domain Eukaryota; kingdom Viridiplantae; phylum Streptophyta; class Magnoliopsida; order Asterales; family Asteraceae; genus Tanacetum; species Tanacetum coccineum. The sequence goes on along the minus strand of BQNB010067808.1, from coordinate 13,636 downwards.
TAACCCCCTAAATCGTGCATTTATGCCCAAAATAGGTATTTAATCGTTCCTTTTCAGGTATCTAGCATTTGGAGGAAATACATGTGACTTGGGCTCATTTGGAGAAGAAACGGACAAGACTACCGACCAACACCAAGACTCTTGAAGATTCGTGCTCACAGAGCCTGGAGACGGCATCACCAACTCTACACGACGCCGTCACAACCCACTTAGTGACGGCGTCACAACATTTCATGACGGCGTCAGCACACACCGACTCGCACGCAAATCTAGAAGATTCTACTCACGACGGCGTCACGATTAAAACGCGACGTCGTCGCAGCGATTTATCTATATATACAAAGCCGTTTTTAGGGTTTTAAGTGTGTAAATTTAGAGTAAAAGAAAGGGGCGAACCCTAGTTCGTTTAGCAGTTGTTAGGAACGATTTTAGGGCCTCAAAACCCTATTGTACTTCCTTCAATTCATGTTTTAATCAAGTAAGACTATCTTAATCATTCAATATGTCTTGTTGTGTGATTCTTATTTGTTCTTGCTTTATCTTTAACATGCTTGGCTAAACCTATGAAACCTATAATGTAGATCTTAGTGATGTTGCTTCTTGTGATGGATGTACGTGTTAGGCTCTAGAAAACCAGCTTTTGTCTGTATCGCTGTTGATATGTCTAGGGAAACATGATTGTGTAGAAAGGATACCATCGGGTAACAATCTTCATACTACCTTGCCCCCTTATATGGTTGATCCACTCTTAATATATTTCACATGCATTTAATATACTCTTAGGGGCCTTGTAATAGTAATATGTTTTAAACCTGTAATTGTTATGATGGTCAACATCGAATAATATACTATCCTTCACCATGCCATGCACTCTTTTTTAGTGGCAGGTTACCCATAGTACTACCCTCCGTGCCATTCTCTTTTTTTATGGTTCTCGTAATTTTCTGGTGGATTCCAGATTATTAATGAAGAGACATTGTCACCCTATAAACAATCGTTACACCCAAATGCCCTAGCTACTTGTATGTATCGCTTTGAGTACATTGTTGTTTTAACCCCAAGTTAATTTTTTGAGTCACGGTTGCTTAGTCTATCACTTGTAATATACAGTTTTGGGACGATTGGGATTCATGGTAGTATTTATTTCGCGAAAGAATGGCGAAGAAAAGTTAAGTCAATACCCCCATACGTTTGTTAGATGATCTCCATGTTATTTTGATCTACCTCAAATCGGGTCATTAGTTAGATTGTAAATATCAAGCATGTAAAAGCTCAAGTGTAGGGGTACGTGTTATAAACCCCATGTTATGATGTATTATGTTATTCAAAAAAAAGAAAAGAAAAAGAAAGAGATTGATGTAGAGTTGTGTAGAGTTTGTATATCTTTAGTCCCGAGTCTTGGCTTAGCAACCAAACCCACCAAAAACCACCCTAGCGTGTATTCGTGTAAATAATTGCTAAACCTTCCACTCCAAATTCACCCCAAAAGCTACCTAATGTTTTTCCTTCCGTTTTCGTTTCTATTATTATGTTATCTTCACCCACCCACTCCCCACCATCCCTTTGATAAAGACCTCTTAATGTAATGAATAATGCTTGCGCCCAGCGGTGGAGGTTAAATTATTTACCAAGCCTATGGTAATTTATATGCTATGACAGGTAATGAGTGTTGATTTTCCATCTCCCCCTTTTGTTATAATGTATTATTAACACCTGAGAAAAGAGAGAATCACATCACACTTATGTGGAGGTGCTTAGTGTATGCTTTACGGTGCTTTTTATTACGAAGTCATAGCAAGCGTGTTGTAAAATACTTTTAAAATGGAGTAGGGTAAAATAACCCTTATATTTTTATTGTTCTAGGTAGAAAAAGCCATTTGTTGTGGACAAGCAAAATCTCTCAAGTGTAGGGGTATTTGATGAGGTGCCATTTTATACACTTTTTCGGGGTCGTTTAACCCCCTAAATCGTGCATTTATGCCCAAAATAGGTACTTAATCGTTCATTTTCATGTATTTAGCATTTGGAAGGCATTTGGAGGAAATACACGTGACTTGGGCTCATTTAGAGAAAGAAATCGGTCATAGACTAAGGACCAAAACAAGACTCGAGAAGATTTGTGTCATAGTAGCCTGGAGTAGGCGTCACAACTTACAGTACAGTAAAACCCAACTTGTGACGGTGTCACAACATTTTATGACAGCGTCAATACGCACCGACTCGCACGCAGATTTAGAAGATTCTACTCATGATGGCATCACGATTAAAACACGACATTGTCGCAGTGATTTATCTATATATACAAATCCGTTTTTAGGGTTTTAAGTGTGTAACTTTAGAGTAAAAGAAATGGGTGAACCCTAGTTCATTTAGCATCTGTTAGGGACGATTTTAGGGCCTCAAAACCCTATTGTACTTCCTTCAATTCATGTTTTAATCAAGTAAGACTATCTTAATTATTCAATATGTCTTGTTGTGTGATTCTTATTTGTTCTTGCTTTATCTTTAACATGCTTGAATAAACCTTCTATTGTGTTCATTTATGATTGTATGAAACCTAGAATGTAGATCTTAGTGATGTTGCTTCTTGTGATGGATGTGCATGTTAGGCTTTAGAAAACCAGCTTTTGTCTGTATCGATGTTGATATGTCTAGGGAAACATGATTGTGTAGAAAGGATACCATCGGGTAACAGTCTTCATACTACCTTGCCCCCTAATATGGTTGATCCACTCTTAATATATTTCACATGCATTTAATATACTCTTAGGGGCCTTGTAATAGTCTTCATACTACCTTACTTGCGCGTTGCCTTAACGGAATATTAAATAGATGGCGGGTTCGTGTAATTCGTTCTGATTAGAAATATTACATAGATCATCAACAAGTGTGAAAAAGAAAACCAACACTAGGAGAAGCAATCTAGGGAGTAATACATGATTAAAATGTATAAATATTTATTATATTGTTATCACCATTAGCATAGTTTATTATTTAGTTTAATAGCTAAAACCAAACCAATCTCTCAAACCATATGATTTACCTGCTTTCTTATAAATATATAAATATAAAAACACAAAAATAATCTTCTCTCAACCCCTATAATTCTGTTAGACCGTGATCAAGCCTTCCCAACCTATTCCCTTAGATAACGATAACAACCCCCGAGTCTTGCCTATACTACTACTACAACGGTTAGGTACTTTGCCTAGGGAGTTGTAAAACTTCGTGTAGAAGTCCCTTACGACAACCGCATCATTTTGTTAGTTTAAAACTTCCAATTTGATTAACTTTTGCAACAGTCCCATTAGGATGAGCAACGGTTATATCGAGATGAGATACATCGATGACATTAAACAATAAAACTGCAGAATAGGTCATGTGTTGACTTGCCCCAGAATCAATAATCCACCCCACATAAGCACTATATGTGCTTATATCATTATGCATATTAAAGAATCTACATGAAGCAAAACAGAAAACCATATTGGAACCAATAGGTATACCTGTAACATTCCCAATGTCACAAGCAGTACGAGACCCAGAGTTTCTTAACAAAGCCATCAGCTTCTGATAATTATCACTAGATAAAACATAAGTATTCGCAGAAGCAGTCACATTATTAACAGAAGCCTTAGAGTTATTGCCCTTAGGATTCTTTTTGAATCCTGAAGGATAACCCACTAACTCAAAACATCTATCAATAGTATGACCAATCATATTATAGTGCTTACAACCTAAATTAGGATTAGGTCCTCTATTAAACCTCCTGTTTTGACTACTCTGATTACTAGACTTATTTGCAGACCAATCATTATTACTTCTAGAAACAAAAGCAGAACTAGAACTAGAACCAGTCTTATTCACAGAATACACATTATTAGATCTATGGGACTCATCCCTAGACAAGATAGCAAAAGCAGATTTCACATCAGGTAAAGGCTCGGTAATAAGAATACTATTCCTAACATTAGCATACACATCATCCAATCCCATTAGGAACTGCCTTAACCTGATCAATTGGTCATGCTTCTTTAGTTTTTTTGCAGTGTCACAAGTACACTTAGGCAGATCTACTAAAGCATCATATTGTATCCATTGAGAGTTAAACTTATGATAATATTCAGCCAAAGATAAGCCAGATTGAGTAAATGTATGAACCTTAAAATGCATATTATAGATCACAGAACCATCAGTTTTACTATAAGTTTCTTCTAACTCATCCCAAACATCTTTAGCATTACTAGAGTAAATCTGACCAATGTACAATTCTTGAGTAACACAACCAAGAATCCAAGACAAAACCACAGAATTGCACCTATCCCATTGTTCTTGTCTTAAAACATCATCATCCGTTGGTCTTTCACATTTACCAGTAATAAAACCCAATTTGTTTTTAGTGTGTAAAGCATGTTTTATAGCAGCAGACCAAACCTTATAATTCCTTGTTCCCTCAAGTTTAAAAGAAATCATTGGATTACCATTTGAATCGTTAGCATGTAAAAATAAAGGATAATCACTTAACTTCAAATCCAACCAATACACAAACAAGAAAGCAACAACAACATAACAACAACTATCGGAAAGTAGTATAGACTCAGAATCAATAGAAATAGAATATACACCTACTGTCAGGATTCCTTGCTTCTTATAAAAGTAGGTCAAGATTCACCTTAATAGTACCAAATTAACTAATGTATATTCAAACAAACCAATTCTGAGCTTATATTACTTAATCAAACAATCACAGAAAAATAATCAAACACATATATAACAAGATAAGCGTGAAAGGTGTTACAGAGTACGCGCAACAACAACTAATCCTCAAGATCAAGAAGATCTTGTAACCACAACACCAAGAACTAATGCACAGCGGAAAACAACCTGAAAGAATACAAAGAAAAATTGTTAGAAACTGAATATGTGAAAAAACAACAAGATTCAAGATAGACCCCAATTTTGTAAAATTAGGGTTTATACCCAAATCTGATTCAATTGACACAACTGAATCTGAATAACCACAAGAGACAACCTGAATCGGGGTTTGATAAAGTAAACCCTAATTTGAACCAAAAAATTAGGCAAAACACTTCTAGAGACCATATATTTCACTAAAAGATCAATTAACAACACTAGAACGCTAATGCAACTCTCAATCTTTAAAACCCCCAAAAATGATAAAACCCTAATTTTTGAAGAAAACCAATTAAACTTCCAATAGACAAGATCTAACCAAGATCCACCCAATTCAACAACTGTTGAAGACAAGAACACCAATTAAACCCAGAAGCCCTAGATTTCAAGAAACCCTAATTTTTGAAAACCTCGATTTAAAAAGATCAAAGATAAACAGAGCAACCTATCGCTCCGATACCATGTAAATTTTATTGAATCAAAACAAATTTTAACCAAAATAATTTATTGAATCAAAACAAATTTTAACCAAAATTATGTTTATTATACTGGATTCAACCAACCACCCCTTTCCAGTTATTACAATACAATGAGTTAATAAACAAAAGATTACAAACAAACTAGAAACAAGATTTAACCACAATCAACAGATTATTAACTCTAAGAACTGAGAGAAACTAAACTATGTGAAAGATGAAAATGATCTCTGAATGAAGAATGAAGAGAGAAGAAATCCTTTTATAGCCATCTCCAATAGACTTCAGTTGTAATCCATCTTTGACCCATCAACTTTCCCTTAAGACACTTTCAGCCCTCAGACTTTGAAACTTCATCCACAAGCTTCCAGAACCTGTTTAACACATTTAAACAAGAAATAGAAAATAGCAAAACACCCCCTTAACCAGATTTAGTTTATATGACCAAATGTATTTCAATAATAGTTTTAGCAAAATGAAAACCGAACCGAAAACCGAATTCAAACAAATATATATATTTTTATATAATTATATATGTCATATCCTAAATATAACATTTTCTAAGTTTGGAAATATTTTTTGGTATTAAAAATTTATATAATTAAATAATTAATTAATTAAAATTTTGAAATTCGGGTTATTTATTTTGGTTTTCGTTCGGTTGAATCCAATTTGAATTTGATTCAGCTTAGTTTTTGATCTTACCCAGAAAAAAATAACCGAACAAAACGGACAACCTAATAACCGAACCGATGAACACCCCTAGGAGGCTAGGAGTATAGGTTTGATGAATTGTACCCATATGGCCAGGCCCGGGTGTCAAGTGTTATAAGGCTGGATTGGGCCTTATAATTGCGACCAATAACGTCACGCGACACCGACACTCGTGGTATACGGCTTCGCGCCGTCGCTACCAGCTCATGTGATACGTTTTTTTTCTTCTTTTTTTGGTAGGATTTGTGTGTTATGTGTCTATGTTTTGTTTTATGTGTGTTTTGTGAAGAAAAAAAATTCTTGTTTATTGAGTTACGGGTATGTGACAATGTTAAAGAGGAGGAAGAAGAAAGATTTTCGTGTTTAAACCTTGTTTTTATATATGTTTACATTATTAGTCGTTAAGATCATTTTTATTACATCGTTAGTCTCTATTTTGTCAACAATGTTAGTCACTTAGTTACTTTTCTTAGACTGATCGTAATGGGACCGAACCATTCGGTCGGTCTCCACAAACCATACGTGCCCCCCCCCCCCCCTCCCACCCCCCACCCCCGCAATGTTGCAACAGACGCGTCCCCCTAACCATTTCATTGTTTTGGTCTGTTAGGCGACCGAGCAAATGAGAAGGGTCGTGTGCGTGGTTTTTTTTAATTAATTTTTGTGTGTTTGTTTTTGGTTGTGAGTGCGGTCTCCGTACTACGATCACTTGGTCTGCGTTTGGTATAGGAGAGAGAAAGCTGAGTTGACGTTGATGTGTCAGGGTTGATTTTGTCACCTTTGTGGCTACATTACTATCAATCTTACATTTTTAGTCCTAAAATGTATAAAATTTTAAGTATAAAATTTGGTTTAAATGTATAAAATGAAATGTATTTGTTTGAAAGAAAACAGAAAAAAAAAATTGTGGCGCTCGAGGGTGTCTTAGAGTGATGGAGGAAGGTTGTTTTTTTATTAGATTATAGGTTTTAAGTTATAAGAAAAATGATGATTTTATTTTTTTGGCTATATGCCTATAACGCGAGCACATGGTACCGTAACATGTTAAAACTCATTTTTGAGTGTCACACACTCACACTTCATATCACATCATTCACATCATCAAAACCACCCTCTCCGAATAACATGTCATAATACCCCCTTGAAGACCCATCATTTTGTTTTGTTTTTCCTTTTCTAAATCAACCAATTTTTCATTCACTAAAAATAAAAATTACAAGTTACATTAAAGTGGATGTAACAACCAGATAGTTGGGAATTGAGTCAGCGTGATTCTGGTTTCTTGTTTGGTGGCAGTGTTGTCACCCCTTTTAATCACACCAGTTGGTAATGGGAGGATATAAATGGATGTTTAACAACCAGAAAGTTATTGTCTGGTCGGCTCCAAATTACCGCTACCGGTGATCTTATTATAAACCTAAACGAGTTGAATCTCCTCCATTTTGCCCATATGCTGTTAATCCCACTTCAATGAGGATTTCATATTCACTTCTGTAGCTCGCCGAATGTAAGATTTTCTGTGAAGCGATTTTGCGGTAATAAAAGTGAGTCCAACATAACATGAATCTAAAAATTTCATATCAGAAACAACCACAGAATTCGAAAAGTAAACATTTCAAACTTCCAATATCACATATGAAAGGAAAAGTTAACGCGATGTACATCTCTTGCTTCCATATAAAACTCATATAAACAAGTACTATTTCTCTACAGCATATAGCAAAGATACATACAGGATTTGTTGCACAGCCTTAATACATTCCAAAAGAATTTTGAAAAAAAATAATATGTGTATTAGGATGGTGGTTTTTTAGCACTATCTGCCGGACATGAGGCTCACAAGAGTCTGGTTGTCATAAAAGGAGCCAACATCCCAGTCTTCTGTGGACGACGAAAGAGTCATCAGTGCGACCACAATAGATCTCATGCTTGGACGCAGTTGTGGATTCTCATGTGTGCAAGCTTTTGCAAGCTGGGCCATCTGCAAACAAGTTCAACGATTCTATCATCCATATGAGTACGTGAGCTACACACCTAAGAAAATGTTACTTGTGCACTACAAGGGTGGCAAACTGAACACTTGGGTCTTGGGTAACTTTTTAGTGTGGGCCAGAAGTGACAAACAGTTCGCCCCGGACCTGACTTCCCCACAAGCACAATTTTTTTATGATTATCAACTTAAGGTTCTAATTACAATTACAGGTATATGATTATAGATGACTTTCAAGCCATTTGACCTGCTCATGTTTCCTTTCTAAGTTTGACCCATTTAACCATCTGAGGGAAAAAAAGTCACTAGTACCAAACTACCAATGGGTTAACATTGCCAAATAACTGAAATCGACTCATTGCGTAATTGGACTTGTTTATCCTGCCCGCTAGTTTGCTATAAATGAAATTGTTGGAATTATATCAAGATGTCCTCTTAAATGACACTTCCAAACAGACAAGATTTACCTTTCGAACTGAATCCAGAGGATAGTTATCCCCCATCCTAGGATCAATAATTTTAATCAGGTCGTCTTTTGGGTCTGGCTGACTAAGGACTTCATCAAACTGCAGTTCATCAAAGATGAACTTGTTAGTTGCTATTAAATAAGCTAACCATTAGCATCTTTTGAAAAGTATGTGTATAATCAGCTAAAAACGACGTGTGCAATTTTCTTACCAAGGCAACTAGGCCCTTTGATTCAGTTACAGAGCCATTTGCTTTGACTATGGCTTCCTTCGCTGAAATAAGCTCATAAAGTACAACCCCAAATGCATACACATCTACCTTTGGAGAAACATCACCATATTGTGCGTACCTGCAATGGAAATATTTGGGAACTTCTTCAATGACCAGAATCTCACAAATAGGCGAAACAAATGACCCAGTTTGATCTACATGTCCAGGTAGAGGTGGCAAAATGGGCGGGTCAGGAGGGTAGGGTAATGTTTTTGCATGTACGCGTCAAACGAGATCAGGTTGGGTTAGCCCAGAACACTTATGTTTCCTAATTTTTTGAACTTATAACAAATCTTATATTATTACTACAATACAATAGCAACCTCAAATTTTATGCTTGAAAAGAATTTTGTCCACTTTCGAACCGTTTAACTCATTTGGCCTGTTTCCTTTAAGGCTAATTTTTTATTTTACTCGTTTGATCAGTTAAATAAAAAATAACCCGATTCGACCCATTTACTTACCCATTGATAAGTAAACGGGTCAAAATTGCCACCTCAAATGTCTTTGATGCAGTGAACCCACATACAACTATTGGCCTTTTAGTATAATAACATGATTAACCATCTGCTAACAAAGTGAATGTTCATAAAGAAGGATGATTTACTCTGGTGGCATATATCCGAATGTACCCACAAGACGTGTGGGCAAAGATGTACTTCCTACTTCATTTTGCTTATAAACCTAAATGAGTTGAACCCCCTCCATTTTGCTTATACATTTTCCTAATCAATATTCAACGTGTTGCAGGTGTGGCAACGTAGCTGCAATACTTGAGCTGGATGCTTATCTCAATCAACAGTTTTGTGTATTTGAAGCAGCTCCACAGGTATGTATTCTGGGATTTAAGTGGAAAATAGAGACCACATTATTTCTAATACCTCAAGCCCAGATTAACTTCCAACTTTCCAAGCATGTCCAAAATGCAAATTAACTTTAAAAAACATTTCAAACTTCCCAGCCTTTGTTAACCCGAAAGATCCGCAACCTTAACAAGAAACATGTGCCCATTAAATTAAAACCAAACATATATAGGACCACAATAGCCCAATATAATAGCAACAAATAAAAAATGAGTGATGACATATATGTTTACAAACCTACATAAGTTCTTGTCGATCAAAATATTTGCTGATTTAATATCACGATGTATATACACAGGAACAGTATGTTCATGGATATACTCAAGACCCCTCGCGGAATCAAGAGCGATTTGCACTCGGGTAGACCATGGTAGAGGGTCTTTTGCTGAAAGAACATTCAGAACATATAACTATTTGTGTTGCAATGCATTCACTATTTCACTATATTACAAAAAAATCATTGCATTCCAATTTATTACCTGATCCATGTAAATGTTGACTCAAATTCCCATTTTCAATGAACTCGTATACCAAGAAAAGGGAACCCTCGACACAATATCCTATCAAACGCACCTGCGTGTCAAAACATAAGATTTCAATATCATTTTGAAGTCAAAGACACCCTATATAAACTCAAAATCTCACACAAATTGCTATAACTGGTCAAGATGAACACAACCGCTTATTTTCTCTAAACCAAATTTATATCAAACACTTCTTACCAGGTTTAGGTGATGAACATGCGTTAAGACTTTCAATTCGGCAAGAAACTCTTTAGAAGCTTGCATATCCATCTTCTTGATAGCAGCTTTCTGCAGAAGTTTGACGAATTAGACAAGAAACATAAAATGATGCCACATACATAAAATTACTAGAGGTGGTAATTTCATCCAAAATATAACTATGCATGGTTAATTAAGGTTTCTTTAACAGATTCAACATGTTATATAGAAAGAATTAGCTAAAAAGAAACGGGTTGCATGGGTCGTAACTCGTAAGTCGCTACTAACAAGTATTTTGTATACAAGCTCCCATAACATTTAAATAAATAAAAATATACATTTTTATTGAAACAATATTTTTTCATAGTCATGTTTTGACACACTTCATAAAGAAAATGGACACGAGTGTTTATGTCAGCCCAACCTGTCCGACCCGCTACCTTTAAAATCACCTTATGATGCTAGCACATATTTGCAGCTTTTGACTTATATAAACATCAGATAATGCATGGTGAAAATATGAAACGCGGAACCATATGCATAGGTCAATAAGTATTTCTACTTGTGTTACATTTTGATATCATTTTCTAAAATTTATATATTTAAAGTGAGCCTGTCAATTGTTGTGCAGATTGAACTGTATAGAAGTCACATAATTATAGCAGCAGAAAATTAAAAAACCCAAGTTCCACACCTCGCCTCTGAGCTCTGCATAGTACACAGCACCAAAACCACCTTGGCCGATCTTATTAGCAAGGCTGAAGTCATCAGTAGCTGTTGAAAGTTCTTCATATGAGAACTCAACAGATTTGTCAACCGTTATACCTGTAAGGCGAGGAGAAGCACCAGCAGGATGTCCACTAGACTCAGAACCTCCAACAGAAGTACCATTTGGACCTGAGTTTGCCACAGAAATGAAGTCAATAAGTCAATACACAATTATCAATAAAAATGCACAAACTAAGCATGCATTATTATTGCTTACAACTTCTGTTAGAAACCATAAATGAGACGTATATTAATATAAAACGGATGTGGTTTTCCCTTCCCTGGCCACCCCCAAATGTACACACCTAGCGAGGTTTAAACCCTTGACCTCTTGTTTGAAAGCCAAGGACTTTACCACTAGGCCATTAGGTGGTGGTTAGACGTATATTATCATAATGTGTAATAAAACCACCTCACCTGAATGTACTCTATATATTTGATTCCGCTTTCAATGTTAGTCATCGAACTTACTTTTTTAGATGCAGTCATTTCAATACATATAAAAAATTCTGTTGAATGAAACGAATTACTAAAAAGCAGTTAAAATTTCAAACAAACTGACTACTATGCGCTAACAAGTCTATCGAATTCCTTATTGAATAGTACTGTTCTAAACTCTTTATGGAAGATAGTAAAGTGGCATTGGTTTACATACTTGGACAACTTCCTTTTTAAAAGGTATTCTAAATTTAGCTTTTTTTCAGAGCAGGGAGTGGAGTAATGGTACAAAAGAGAATGCTTCAAAAGTCCAGTTGTTTCTGTTACTAGCTAAAATGTAAACCAACTGAATTTCAGTGGCACTTCCGCAATTAACTTTATATACAGTTCATCTATAAATCAAATTCCAAATTAAAAAATAGAGAATTTGTTCACGTAAGGAATGCAACTGGTTGCCTTTGGTCTCGGTCAATACTGGATTAAAAGTTTAAAACATAAATTAATACCTGAACCAGCCTGCATAAGTTGAACCTGTGCATTCTTCAATAACGGCCCACTTGTCTCACCGTTCTTCTTTTTGTAAAATCCATAATATACGCATCCTGCAACTAACAGCACAAAGGCTACTACTCCCACAACTATTCCACCGATCGCTGCGCCTGATATTCCTGGTTAATTAAAAGCAGATGGCAACTTTAAGCTCACATTTATATTCAAGAAAATATGGAATAAGGCCGCTCTGCACGAATTTAAAGTGAAGGCTAGGTCACCTTTGCTGCAACAAATATCAGAAACGGCTTGTTAGAATAATGATATCAGTTATCTTTTTCAGCAGATAGCTTGCCATTTAAGGAAAAGTCAAAAGAATATACCTGCTTTTTATGGGTGGATAATTTCCATGCTCATCTGCCAAAAAAACACAAAAAGACTTAAGAACACATCAACTTTCATGGGATCGCTATCATTAAAGCGGAAAACAAGCCACAATTAAACAAAAGACATGTAACTCAAATCAGTTTTCTTCCAAATACTACATCAGTAACTCTTAAGATGAAAAATTAGAAAGACCACGACCTATTGTCTCCCTTGTTCATGCTAATCTATTTAATCGCATTTTTTGTAATAACAAACGGTGTTATAATTTTTATTGGCCATATAAATCAAAAAACGATGAGAAAAAACGGTTCCTTTTATCTTACAAAATTGATGAATATGTATAAAAGAAAAGCTACTGTTGCTTATAAGCTTCAAAACGTTGACCTTGTCAATATCAAAAAGAATAAAGTGCATTTCTACTAATAACCTAGTTTTGTAAACGTTATTAAAAACATAATTGATAAAACATAAAACTAAAGGTTTCCAAAACAAGACCTAGAAAACTAATGTGCCATTATTTTAGCTGTTAATCAGTTTATCGAAAATAACATTTGAAAGACGAAATATAAGTAATAACAATTTGACGGTTTATATAATCATCTCAGGATCCTTTTAAGAAACATCTAAGTGACACTAACCCGTCCTACCATTTTACGCATTCATAAACTTTATCCAATCTTCATCATCAATTAACACAATAACATATTATCCCATAATATCAAGCCAAAAACAAGAATATACATAAGCAACAAAACTAGGAATAAACTACAAACTTCCATACAAGCTATGAGAAAACGACACATAAAATCATAAATTCAATTAATAACGTGCCGTAATCTCAAATCCATCTATCCAAATACTAACCTCGTGCCGGAATATAAACCAAGTTCCCTGCACTAAAATTTGCATTAGGATTATAACTCCTAATCAAATCAGAACTCAAATTCGCCGCAGACGAAACCGTATTCAAATTCTCCCCAGCCCTTAACGGATACGTCGAAAACAAACCATACTCCTTCGAAATATCCTTATCCCCACACGAACAATTCACAGTCACATTAATCGTAGCAGTATCCGGAATCCTATTCGGGTCTAAATTATTAAACCTCTGAATCCAATCCGCCGTAGTCAAATTCG
>BQNB010067807.1:0-34061 GCA_026074375.1 Tanacetum coccineum | reverse complement strand
ATTGTCACACCTAATTACCTTAACCCTTTGATCTATTAGATTTTCTACTACAGTTATAAAGGACTTAAGAATGCCACTAGTCTCATCCTTAGTAGATAGAAAGAAAACCCAACTAAACCTACTGTAATCATCTGTAACAACTAGGCAATACATCTTTTTCATTAAGCTTTTTACAAATATTGGACGAAACAAATCCATATGCAACATATGTAAAGGTTGGCTGATTGAACTTACTGTTTTAGACTTACAAGAAGCTCTATGTTGCTTTCCCTTTTGACAAGAAACACAGGTTTGATGAATTTCAATAAGTTTTGAAGGTAAACCTCTTACAAGATTTCCCTTAACCAGTTTATTCATAGTTTTGAAATTTATATGTCCAAGCCTCCTATGCCAAAGTTTAGATTCATCAGATGTGGCTTTTGTAAAGAGACAAGTTAGACCTCCTTTAGGAACAATATTCTTTAAATCAACACTATACATATTGTTCTTTCTAGGAACTTTAAGTAAAACATGACTTTCATCAGTTAACTTAAAGTTTGGAGAGAAAACAATACATTCAGTGTCATTAAAGAGAACACTATTCTTTTTGTCACACATTTGTGAACTAAAGAGGTTAAACTTTAACTCTCTTACAAAATACACATTCTCAAAATCTAAATTACCAATTTTGATTGTACCTTTTCTTGTGATTTTCCCTCCTTTATGGTTACCTCCAAAGGCAACATATCCTCCATCAATTTCTTCAAAGTCAGTAAGATAGGACATGTTCCCTGTCATATGCCTTGAGCATCCACTGTCAATCACTCCTTTCTCCTACAAATCTTGCTGTGGATTGCCCTGCACATAAGGTAAGAAAATCAGTCTCTTTTAGGGACCCAAGCCATCACTGACTTGGATCTGCCTTGTGCATCAATATAATCAAACCTTTTTAGAATGGTTGATGCACTATTGTGTTTAGAAACATGATCTATTACTTTAGTCTTTGGTTTCCAAATCTAACAAGCTGAGGCCTTAACAGCATTAACCTGGTTTCCCTTAACAGCATTAAGTACTGCTTTTGGCCTAGCAGTATTAACTACTGCTTTTGGTCTAGCAGTATTAACATTTTTATCCTTAACAGTATTAACCCTCTGATTAAAATTACTGTTTTTAGTTGCTGTTTTGTTGTTAATGGGCCTTCTAGCAGTTGAATGTGCTTTATTAAAAATGTTTGTCATTGGTCTTGCACTATTCACTGTTGTTATGGGTTGAGCAGTATTAACTGATCTAGCAGTAGTAAGTGATACTAGGCCAGACCTCATTAATACTGCGTTTGGAACCATGTTCCTTTTAGGACTAGGGTGAGTCATTTTAGAAAAATTTTGGTGATTCACCCTTTGAGTATAGTTCCATACTGGTTTTACCATCTTTTTTTATTAAACTGTCTCTGATGGTTATAACAATCATATTGCAGGTGATCAAAACTTCCACACACATAACAAGCTTTGTTAAACATCTCAAAATTACTTCCTAGTCTCTAAGACATCATATTATTCCAATTTCTTTGGTTTTCTCTAGGACTATGTGTGTTCAGTCTATTTTGATTACCTTGTTTAACAATTGTTTTCCTAGGAGATTTTACTTGCTCTTTAGATTTAACAAACTCTATTTTAGCAAAACTAGGTTTAACTATTTTCTTTTGAATCCTAGCCTGAGGCATATCTCTTCCTCGCTATCAGACACCTAATCCTTAATAATTGGAGCACCATTATTCTTCCTAACTGCCTTAGGCTTGTCTGCATTAGCCTTAGCTTCACTAGTCTCAACTACATGCTTCTTAACTGTAGGCTCACTAACTATAGGATCATTCACAAACTCTTCTAGACCAGAGAATGACAAATTAGGTTTTAGAGGCATAAAGTTTCCTGTATAGGGACGTGGAACATCATTATACCCTAAACCTATTTTGCACTTATCAACTATCTAATAGTCTATTAGTTTGCTTAAGCTATTAGATGAATTCTCAAACTTTTCTACTGTTAGCTAAATTTCATCTTTTTGTTTTTAAGCCAGATCCAACTTCCTCCTAAGCTCTGTAATGGCTACTTCTCTTAAATGAATCTCACCCTTTAAGACCTTGATATCTTCCTCATAAACAGACTCATTTTTCTTATAAACTAGAAGTCTTGCTTCTACAGACTCTAAACCTGTTTTATAAGTAATAGCATTTAACTTAGATGTCCTTAAGTCTTTTAACAGTTGTTCATTTTGTTCTTTAAGAATTTTAACATTTTCCAAACAAGATGATGAACAATTTGAATCAGTAGATACCTCAGAGTTAGAACTTGTAGAAGAGTAAGCCATGAGTGCAAAGTTAGTTGGACCATCTTCTGCTTGATCACTCCAATCATAACCAGAACCATCACAAGACATCAAAGCATTAGAATTAGTTGTCTCCACTGGCACAACCCTTTGTGTATTCTCCCTATTCCTGTTTTCTTAGTTCCTTGGAGCCATGCACTCTCTTGTAAAGTGTCCCCTTTTGTGGCAGCTGTAACACTCCACTTTGGACTTATCAAACCCAATGGTCGCATTACCATTAATAGTAAGCTTTCTTCCACTGTTCTTCAAGAATCTCCTTGCCCTCATTGTTAGCATAGCCATCTGCCACCTCAATTCTATCTCTTCAAATCATCAGGATTAATTTGTTGCAAGTCCTCATTGTTAAGTTGTGGGCTGTTTAGTTGACTTGCAAAGAAAGCACAGATGACAACATCACTCAAGTTGTCAATTGTTGTTGAGTTAACATCAGTAGCTTGAGTGCTAGTAGTTGTAGCACCATGAGCAATATTAACTGCTCCATTTGTACTGCTGGTGCTGTTTGAGGACACAAAGGCTATGTTTTATGTGTTTGTGCTTAAGCTTGATGCCCCTTTAACCTCTGGTTCATAGATCTTCAGGTTGTTGTAAAGATCATCCAAGCTTAATGTATCTATCCCACTTTTGTTCCTCCACACAATGGTATGTATGTTCCATTTTGTTGACAGACTTCTTAAGAACTTCTGATTCACATCTTCTTGTGAGATACTTTCACCATGAATCTCTAATTGACTGATAAGCTTTTGAAGCCTATCATAGGTTTGATCTAACACCTCTGAGCTAGATGCAGTAAATTTTTCATACTACTGCTTTAGAAGATTCCTCTGAGTCTTTTTAGTAGTAGCATTCCCTCCAAGCCTCTTCTCAATAGCCTGCAGCAATGACTTGGCATCTTTAATGGAGTTAAACTTCAATTGATGTTCATTAGGGATGCCCATCAATAAAGTGCTTCTTGCCTTCAACTCTAACCTACTTCGTGCCTTTTCTTCAGCAGTTGTAGGAGCAATTGTAGTCTCAACACCTTCAACAACTTTTGTTATTAGAGGTGCATTACCATTCTCTATGACTTCCCATAGAGAATAATCAATCATCTGGATGTATTATTCCATCCTCATCCTCTAAAGCTCATACTCACCTGGTTTGAGCATATGCACTTTTAATGCAGCCACTATATGTACCGAGTCTTGATCCATGTCTTCTTAGCAAAGTTTCTCAAAGCAACAAGCTCTGATACCACTTGTTGATCCCACTTATATGGATCTTGAATTCCTTAGCTTGTGTAAGGTTTAGTTATGCAAGTTAAATCTTACACAACTATGGTAGAAACTTTGTAAAATATATCAAAGATTATGCAGAATCTAATCTTTGATCAATAAGAAGAATATGCAATAGAACAGTAATTCTAATGATCACACAGATTAACAAACAAAGCTTCAATATATTAATACGAATACTCTAACTAGTATTAGGGTTACAAAACCTTGAAGCTATAACGATATCAAAACAAAAGATATCAAACTCTATGCCCTAGGACCTCCTTTTATACACCAAGGAGTCATAGTCAATTTACAATATATTCCTAAAACTTAGAATATTCTCAAAGATCTATTTTATAAATAACAATCCTTATCAACTAAGTAATCTTGATCTCCAATCAATCTTTATCTTTTCTCTGAGCAGTCTTTATCTTTTCTTTAATAGTAGAAAATCTTCTAGCAGTCATAATCTTTTCAGCAGTTGTAACTTTGTAATAGCAACATTAACTCTGAACACTGACAATAGTAACTTATACACCAACAGCATTAACTATGTACAATCAGTAGTAACTACTTAGAATATTTTCTTCAATCTTCTTCAGCAGTACTAACTTTACTCTAGCAGTACTAACATATACTAGCAGTACTAAGTTACACTAGCAGTACTAACTACTTAGCACATTTTTCATTAAAATTTATGCTAGTAGTAGTAACACACACCTGAGCACCAGTAACTTCAAACAGCATCAAGAAGCTTTTAATCCTAACAGCTCAAGAGAAGTATTAAGGAAAATGTTGCTTAATTAGTTATATCTCACATATTTTCCTGTTGAGCATAATTTTTCAAAATATTTTCATTAAAAAGAAATTTCAAAATCTTTCAAAATTGTGTGCTCAATAAACTCCCACTCCAAAGTTTCACTCTATTATATTTTTAAAGGGGAGTATAATAATTAGTTTATTGAGCATGTTTTCCTGTTCTACCATTGTTTTGATTAAGTTTAAAAGTGGATCAACGTACATTAACTTGTAATTGAATACACTGGTTAAGTCAAAAATTGTCAACACATATGCCATTTTTGAGGGGGAGAATACAGATTAAAATGTGATCAATACGGCTTAATAAAGGATAAGATCTCTTGATTATAAGTACATTCCCAACCTCGTATGTGCAAAACTCTTTCATAATATGATACATATGTGTAGGGGGAGCTTTTTGGTGATACAAAAAACTCTCAATGTGTAATAAATAATTTCTCGAACACGTTGATTGTTTTTTCAATGATTTTATGGCTACTATGGAAATACGAAAGACCGACCAACTGTTGTTTCTCAAGGAGTTATAATGAGGTTAAGGTAAAGTATCTTCGTTCCATGATCCAGCCAGAACTGAAGGGATCTACACAGGGACACTCCTTTAGATATAGTAGAAGTCCTATGGTATGATTGAAAAAAGGAGTAAAGTGAGATTGGGAAAAATGTTATCCAAGGCATGAGTTATCACCGGAACAAACCCAACATGGTGATAATGAGTACGCGTTGGTTTAACATTGAAGGGGTTGAAGAATGAAAAAGAAAATTATGGATAAAGGGTGAAAAGAAAGAAGCCCTCCACACAACCTTAGACAGAAACCAGGTCAATGTATAATCTATCAGTAATCAAAAAGATGATTATGATATTGAAGACAAGTCATCATAGACCTAGTGATGCAAATCATAACCCATCCCAGCTACTCAGGCTTCTCTCAAAAGAAGTTTGTTTCATTTCTTACGGGGTTCAACACGCTTCTATCGACTTTCTTATTCCGTGATCGTAGATATTGAAAAGGTGGTAGTCTGCTCCAGCCTTCAATCATCAAATAACAAAAGAACACTTATAGAGTCTACAGTCAACGAGATCTATTAAAAATCTCACTAGGAAACAAATTCCAATATATAAAATGTTGTACATCATTATGCAACATTTGGTATCAAAGAGTCCCATGCATTATCCTTAAGATAAGTGCCAGAACATTCAGAGTGATACTCTTTAGTATTCACAGTGATGAATGGAAATCCTTCCAGATCAACATCAAACAGATCTGCTGTAGGTGACTTGCGAGATTCTACATGAATCAACCTTGTGTCAACTGGATATTAATAATGGTCCAGTAAATGAATTGATGACTCAATTAGAAAGATAGTAACTATTTGTTTCACTCTTACCGTGCTTTCTGCTTTGAGACGTTCTGGTAATGAGAACAAGCAAGTACGGTGAATCTAATGCAATCGCGTTAGAGGATCTAACACTTTAAGCAGGAAACCTTGTCAAGGAGATTCTTCTAAATTGAATCTACCTGATCACATGTACAGTATTTTATACTATAAAATGGTCCTCATGAAACTGGAGGTTAATGTAACCGAATTTAAGACGAATCACAAAGCCATATTCGTCGATATATGCTATTTATCCCTAACATCAAATTTTAGGTATAAGTGATGGCGTTACAACCTCATTCCAGCTGAGTTAATATTCAACACCTCATGCTCATGATCCATTAACAGAGATAAATTCATGATGAAAGATCAAGTACATGTTTCCAAGTCTTCCGCAAACTCTGATGTACAATGTAACACCCCCAAATTGGGTGGCAGCGGAATTATGTCCGAGAGCGTTACTTCATAACACCATTGCCCAAGACATGAGAGAACGACCTCTAAACTTGTCGTTTGAAAAGTAATCTTGTATTGTTTAGACTCAAATGTACATCAAGTATTGTCAAGTAGCTAATTCACTTGAGAAAAACATGCTTAAAAGTGTCAACATAAATTTGGTGAGTTCATAGGTTTTTGTAAGTGTAAATGTTGGATCAAAAATTTGTAAAGTGTATATGACCATTTCAATCGTTATAATAGTCACCAAAAATGTATGCATGAATATTGAAATCAAGATGTGTATGACAATTGTATCCCATACGATAGTTACAAAAAGTTAAGTATAGTTGGAACAAAGCGTTTGTAAAGTATGCATGACCCTTGTATCCAATACAATAGTCACCATATGTGATTACGATTGCACCCCTAAGTTCATGGAACTACGACGTAGACTTATATGTATGTCACTTTATTCAAGGCACAGTAAGAGTTCATGAGTATGTAGTTGTTGGCCCTGTGGACACCAATCTAGTCGTGCTTCGACATGGTATAACGTTCGTTTGTCCAGTGATAGCTAATCACCCGAACGGGGATTGTCAATCCCGAATAGATCTATTTTATAACATTCGCGCTTACCCTCCGAGTAATTTACAGTTCATGCAACTTAAGCTAATCCGTAATCATAAAAGTAAAGTATAGTTGTTGCGTCCATAAGTAAAACAAGTATTGTATCTCATCGTGAGATATGCAAATGAGTGTATAACAAAGTTGTAACGAGTTTGTAATGAGTATGTAAACGAGTTTGTAACCAAGTTAAGAAATCAAGTATGTATAAGAGTATGCACAAGAGATTGTACATGAATATGTAAACAAGTTGTAACAAGCATGGATTCTCCCCCGAGATTTGTAAAGTAAATGTAAAACAGTGAAAGAGGGGCTATAAACTCACCTTGAGTGAATGAGCAACAATGTAAATCACATAATGCAATGCGTCATGTAAATGTCTGAATGCAACCTAATTAACTATAGGTCGTGTGAGTACTAAGTACTATGAATAACTAAGACCATATATAATTCTATATAGCTACGTCACTATCTATTTGTATTATAAAAATAATATTTATAAAGTTAAAATGTTTATAAATATTTCTTTAGTAAAAATGTCGTAACTTTCTCGTTTTAAGTCCGTTTTGAACGTTTCTTATGTTCACGCTTTCGTATTAAGAAGAGTTATCAAAATATTACATTTTTATATTTTTAACCCTATGATGAACAATACTTTTTACTGCTCATGCACTTTTATAAATTTATAAAAATAAATTTAATTAGTGTAAATCTCGTAAAAGTCATATCTTATTCGTTTTAACTCCGATTTTAGTGATTCTTTCGAGGACGTCTTCGTAATTAAAAGTTCTATCAAAGAATTATTTATTTTAAAAAGTATCTGAGTTGAATAGTTATTTTTAATTAAAATTATTTTAATAAACTTTAATTATCGTAAACATAAAAAATCCATAACTTCTTTGTTATTGATCGAAAAAAATATGATTCATAAAGTTTTGGAATCCTAAAAATATGTACTTTTTATGAAAAATAATTGTATAATTATATCAAAATTTAAAAATAATAAGTTTTTATAAAATTGTTTTTATAAAAGCTTTTATTTATCGTAAACTTGCAAATGGCGTATCTTCTTCATTATAGCTTGAATTTTCGAGTTCTCTACATGCCTACGATCGTCATGACGTGTAGTATTTTATAAAAATATAAAATAAATACCTTATTTTTCTGATTAAAACAGTAGGTTTTGGTCTTTTGTTAAAATATGTTTAAAACTTGTTTTTATAAGTTTTTAGTTTAGTAATTTTGTTACAAGTCCTCTACAACACTTATATCATATGTCCCATGTCACTTTAGGTCCTTAAGTCCATTATTTGTCCATGAATCACAAGTTCTCATATCCATTTTACTTATAAACTTTAATAAGTAACTTTTAAAGTAACTAGTTCATATATACTTTTTATAACTAAACCATACTTGTATAAAGCTCATACTTCCATTATAACATGTTCTCAACATCAATATAACATATGATAAAGTTTATCAAACCATGAACAAATGTAAAAATCCATTTTACATGTTAATAAGTTTCTTAGATGGTGATTTACTATATAAACATTATATATACATAAAATCACAAATGTAAAGAGATTAGGGTTTTTAGATAACCTTAATATGAAATAGGATGAAGAACAACAAGATCTAAACCCTAGTTTAGATATTAAACCCAAGCTTATAATACTTAGAAAACGCTAATTCCAAGAAAACCCTAATCTTAAACATTTCTTGTTTAACCCTTGTAAACACTAAACCAAGCCTTCAAACCTTCTTAGTATATCTTAGATATGATGTTAAAGCACTTGTATACTTGCTAAATAAAATTTGTATGGATTATTTAGAGTGTTTGTTGTATGTCGTGAGCTAGGGAGGAGCCATGAGAGAAAAGAGTGAAGTTTTTACTTGTGAAATGGTAAGTGAGATTTTACTTGCAATAGCTTTTCTTTTATAGCAAGATGTAACTAACCAAGGTTACTTTAACTTAACCATGGTTAAGCTTGAATGACAATTATGTAAGAAACTCATAGGAGGTGGAGGCGGCTCTTACAAGAGTTGGAAGATGTAAGACTAGTTGGTGAAGTGTGCTTGAAAGATTATACAACATGTGCTAATTATAAAGTCAAACTAAAATATATTTTTTTCTTTCTCTATATCCTGCCACATATACACATATATAAGGAAATTATGTAATTTTGAGTATTGGGTATAATTGTGGGTATTTGGTTGAGTATAGATAGGTATTGGTGCTTCTGGGTATGCCTAAATGTATTTGTTAGGATTATGAAAAAGACTCGGTCACCCCCGTGTATTGTTTAGTATAGCAAAGCTCGTAGTTAGAAAGTAAGCGTATGACTAGTAGTATTGGGCCGGGCCTTTAGCCCACTTGTAAGCCCATACCCAAGCCCATAGAGCTTACATACACATGTATATAAACCCCTTTCCAGCCATGGGAAGGGGTTGGTTGTTCATTTTATGGTAACACTTGATCTTGCACTTTCTCTCTCTAAGATTAAGTAGCCAACCCATCATCTCTTGCTTGTGTTATGATATCATGTATACTACAATTGGTATCAGAGCACATGGGATGATTAGCTAGATTGTGTGCGCGTTTCCTTGGTTAGTTTAGATCAAAAGTTTGGTTTTTAAAGGTTTATGGTCTTATTCTTGACACTCTTTGATTCTCATGTTTGTGATGTTAAAGTTAGTGTTTTTATAGTTGTTATAACCTTTTAGGACCAGGTTGTGCAAAAGAAACCAAGTGAAAACATTCAAAAGGGTGAATTTTAGGTGTTTTTAGGTGAAAAAGTTCGTTTTTTCGTCGTTGCGTTTTGACCTTCTGAGACATTCTTCATTGCGTTTTGGTGAAAGAAAGTACATTGCAGACTTTTGTTGCGTTTTGACTAGGGGAGACTCTGCCTAATTTTTTAATTGGTTGCGTTTTGATCAAGTCTCAAGACTTCATTGCGTTTTGACTCGAGATTCTTCATTGCGTTTTGACTCAAGATACTTCATTGCATTTTGACTCAAGAATCTTCATTGCGTTTTGACTCAAAATACTTCATTGCGTTTTGACTCAAGAATCTTCATTGCTATTTCTTTACATGCATAGGTAACTCGTTGCATTCCCCTCTAAATGTTTTTATATTTTAGAGCGTTCAGGATTATTGACTAGGATGGGACAGTCCGTGTATGTATATTTAAGATGATTCAGTTTTAAATTTAATATTTTTCCGACTGAACCCAAAAACAACACTTTAACGGGTCTATTGTAACCCGATCGTGTAGTTAGTTTCTGTAACTAGGGTGTTTGAACAGTTGAGCGAGGTTAAGCGAGGTTAAATCTATCAATTTAATTAATATCTTGGTTATCTAATCTATGTTAATTCTATTCTATTCTAAACCTATGTTAAACCTATGTCAGTCTAAATCCTAATTCTAACGGGAAAAGGGGGTTTTCAGCCTGAGAGACTGGCACGGTTTGGTTGGTGTCTATAATCAATTCAAGGCACTTTAACCCACGCAAGCTAATTAACAAAAGATGAAAGAGCGGTCGAACCTTATATAAGAAAACTGTATTAACCATTATTAATCCGATTAGAACGTTGGTTTGTTTATTTAGTGCAATGATTTCTTCTCTCGAGGTGGCATATCATTCGTAAGACTTAGGCGTTACATCATCCTAAGACCTAGACACAATAATTCTGTCACAATTAAAGCATCCGCATAAAGCATCCTTATTTGCTGATTATAATCTATCTTAGGGATTAAAGCAATGGTGATCTTGTTAAACCCTAGCTCATAGAGACTTTACCCACTTACCGCTTAATGGCAATTTATACACTAGTAGTCCACTTGTCCAACTATCCAATGGAATCAGAACGTTACTTGTTGAATTATCTAGGTCACCTGCTAGTCAACACGATCAATAAACCATTGGCAATATCCAATTAACTAGTTAAGCCCGAAGCGTATCCTAGACACAGACTTAGAAGGACAATATTTGTGTAACTATGATTCTAGATGTATAGATTACTATATGGAGAGCTATCCCGGACTCTAGATCTACTTGGTCCGCTTCACTAGATCCAGTTGAATGATAGGTCGCATACAAAAGCGCGTAAACAAGTATAAATTGATAAACATAAACAAGCACTCAACGATAAATCAAGAAATCGAGATAAACAAATACCAAACATTCAGATCTTCATAATAATGGCTAATACCCGAAGGTATTAGCCTTCAAACGTCATAATAAATACAAGAGCAATTATTTAGCCAAGGTAAACTAACCGAGTTAACAAATGATACCAAAAATTGAACGATTACTAAAGTATATGGAATTACACATTGTCTTCTATGGAATTGAATACGTTGCTCGACCTCTTCTACTCTTTTTCTCCTTTAAAAATTTACTTTTGTGGTTTAGGTATCGAGAATATGATTTAGCACACTTAAAACTCGTTTTTGAGTTTTCTATTTATAAGGTCTAGAAGTCAGTTGGATACGGCGTATCCAAATGTTAGATACGGCGTATTGGGGATTTCTTGGAGTAGGGACCACGTTTGATATCTTACAGAATATTATATTGATTCCATATCTTGAATACAGCGTATTGAGTCCTCTAGATACGGCGTATTGATCTTTATTCCTGAGTGGTCTTTGGTGAGTGCAGGCACGGATACGCCGTATCTTCCTTAATGGATACGGCGTATTGGTCTTCAGAATAGTAATCTTTAAAATATCTTCATTTAAGCTCCAGAATGCGCGCCTTTTTCTAACTTTCCCCAATTACTCCATAATTACTGCAATTCTCAAATATAAATGATTAAGTAACAATTCTTTGCAATAACTATACAAAATGGGTTAATATCGTGGGATAAATGATGCTATAAAATAAACGTTATTTGATGTAATCAAATATCCCCCACTTGAATCCTATTTGTCCTCAAGTAGCCTTTAGAAGTTTATAAAAATGTATCCCTAAGGATATTTTCCGTTAAAGCATTTATTTGATCTATTACAAGTACACAACCAAACACCTCACGAAATAGGAAGATGAAAACACTCAAATCACTCAACTAATCTATGTGGTAACATGTAACTAATTTGCTCAATTGCTCGGTCGTGACGAGTATTCTATCATAAGCTTGGCAAGTATACACATCTCCACCACTAAAGCCAAGGAGTAACAAGTTTATAAAGGTAAATATAGGTTTTTATATGGAAAGGCGTACGGTTGATCACTCTACAATTTTTCACCAGAAGTATCACTCCAACAAGGCAGTTGAAGCACACATACACACCCGGAACACCAGGATAGACATGTGTGTTCGATCACATCCCCATTCGAATTTAACCAACGGTTAGGATGAGAATGATATAAGGTAGGACCCTTCTAACTTTCACCAAAAGTTGTAAACCAACAAGGTACAAGGCATGCATACACACCCGGAACGCCAGGATAGACATGCATGTTCCTAAGATTCCTTGTTCGCGTAAATCTAGCGGCTAATCATCAGGTGAGAGGGAAGTAAATTGTTGTTAAATAAAAATCAAGAAACAAATAGATTAAGACTTAAGATACAAGTTGCTAGACACTTATTTCCTAACCGTTATCATGACAAAGACACATCTATTTACAATGTCTTGATCATTGATAAAAAACAACAACCTAAGTTGGCATTCCCGTAATAGTCAACTTCCCAATCATCCTAAAACTTCTACATACTCTACAAAGAAAGTGGCGATATCTTCCACTTTGTACAATACTCTACATCGTTGATTTTTTAGACGTATCAACGAATAATCGATCCTTCGTGTAATTCCTTCGGTAATGCTCTTTGCGAAACGATTATCTTTAAACTTTCTTTCTCTCTTTTTGTATTTTTTTTGCAAACTATTATTCAAATCTCGGTGTAGTTTCACCATCTTCACGATCATAATAATCCTGGATAATTTCTTTGATAGTTCCTCGTTCTTCGGACTCATCATTAATAGTGATGGTAGTAAAATCATAAGAGTTTTGACTATAATATACATTCCCATTTGCAATGTGCAAATTTCCAACCGCACCAAAGATAAAAAAAATGACACAAGACTTCGGGAAATACAAACTTTACACTTTAAGCAACTAGCAACTGTAAATTAAACTTTATCTAATAGGGTAGGTTAAGGTGTAATGATGTAACGAAACAAATAGTTGGAGTAAATTCCTAAAGGATTGGCTATACGGGTTGTTCTAGTGGATCATCACTCTAAAGATGAGAGTGGAAGGGTTTAAACGAATGGTTAACTAACCGGTGTAGTTAGTTAATAAGAAACATGTAAAGACGATTTGGGTGTAATCCTAAGATTTAACAATTTAAACAAGTTACTCTAATTAAATCCATAATACTCATTATTGTGGTCTCGAATAGATATACCAAGCCAAGTTCTAAAGTTTATAACATCACTGGCACACTCATATTTTGTGGAATTTGGGTATACATTTAGAAACAAAAAGGTTAAATCCTCACAATATCTAACAAGGATTATTGTGTGCGGGTTATGTATCAAGTAATTTCACAAAAGTATGCTTGAAAAACTTTTGAATTTGAGCATAATTTAATCTTTTTATTGTGAAAAATAGGACAAGTAAACATTCTAATTTTATCCCTCCACTTGAATTATACAACGTCCTCGTTGTATATATAAAACATTAAAAATACAAGAATTAAAAAGAATTAGAATGAGAAACTCCCCTGATAATTGCTCGGTAGATTCTCCATGTTGAGTTTATTAGCAAGATTGTGTGCTTGAAAAAGCATCTGAATCCTTGCACGAACAACACACACATAGAATTCCAGAAAATATGAATTCTACCAACTTTGTTGATATTTCTTTCATGAGGTCCTGTGTAAAATACAGGAAAAA
Source organism: Tanacetum coccineum (assembly GCA_026074375.1). Taxonomy (NCBI): domain Eukaryota; kingdom Viridiplantae; phylum Streptophyta; class Magnoliopsida; order Asterales; family Asteraceae; genus Tanacetum; species Tanacetum coccineum. The sequence goes on along the minus strand of BQNB010067807.1, from coordinate 20,283 downwards.
ACAGGTGCATTCCTATTTTGGTACCTACGGTTAATTTAAACTAAACTAAACAAACTAAATACGAGTCAGACTGTAGATACGACGTATCAAATAAATGAATACGGCGTATTCACAAAACTGACAATAATGTTTTTTAAGTGCAATAAAAAGAAAGACTGATAACGTTCAGACAATCAATACGTCGTATGGTATGGAGCGGATATGCCGTATTGATGTCTGGGAAGACAGACTCGATAACAAAATTAAATAACAATCCGGGTTGTCTCCCGGGAAGCACTTTTGTTTACAGCGAAGTCTTTAAGTTAGACTTTTCTTTAGTTTCCTTTCTACTCAGCTCTAGTCACCATCCATCCTTCGTTTATTATCTGAAACATTTCTTGGTAAGCTTGGCATGCCTCTTTTCTTGTGATAGTAAGATCATCGTATTCATCTTCTTTTACAGCAACATACTCATCATCATTATTGAACGAGTATTTGACCATCATATATCTCCTTATATTGCACACTGGCAGTTCATAAACTTCACATAATTCTTCTCTCTTATTGCCTTCATGATTTATCTCATAAGCATCATCATAGTTAGTATATACGTTCCATCGTCTCCCATGTTTGTTATGTGACTTATCATCATCTTCTTTGATAAATGCTTCAATGATAACTTTGTTTCTTAAAGCCTCGTCTCTTAATTCACAATCTTTCAAAGCCTCATACCATTCAAGGTCTTGGTAATGTAATTGGTTTCCAATAATGTAAGTTCCGGGTAAGTTTCCTCCATTACAGTATCCATCATTCATCCAATTACATGTTGGCCATTCTGAACATCCAGTTTTATATTAGAAAGGCTTGCAAGTATGTTTGACTGGTTTCAGTTATGTCCAAACTCCAACGTCATTCCATGGTTTCTCATCTACCCATGGTACATCCTTATTCCATTTGTAGATCCATTCGTCTTTGTAATCTTTATAGGTCTTAAACCCCATAATATCCTTTGTAAGTAAGTCTGGATCTACCTTGAGAAGGTAGTTAAATTCATTAAATGATGAACAGAGAGGTGTCTCGTAGTCAAATATATTAGTGTCGATCCTAAAGACTTCAGCAATTTCATCATCATTATCAGAAGATTCCTCATCAGTGAGCTTTACTTCATCATCTCCTCTGATCCAGTAAATCCATAACGCTTTCATAGTATATTGGTCCATTGTCTTGTAGTTGAATTTTTTTTTATCCTAACCATACAATAAATGCTACAACAAACGGATCATACCCTATGTCATCATCAGATTCAAGCTCCGAATCATCATCCATTTTTGAGTTACATGGGATGTTAGCAACTTCAACTTCATATGTGAATAAATCATTATCTATTCCGCTTAATCGACTGACTTCCATGTTGAAAATTTCAAGTTGTGTATTGCAAATGAGCGAAACATCTTCGTCCTTAGTTTTCTCGAACTCTCCTTTGATAACCTTTGTCATTCTTACTGAAAAATATCCAGAAAATTATCAGTAGAACCAGCGGAGAAAGGTATATAAAAATTTGGCTATAAGTTCCAGAATGGAAAAGAATTTTATCAGATGATCGATATGCCGTATCCAATGGAAGTGGATACGCCGTATTAATCTGTTGAGATGAATACACTGTATTGGACAGAGAACTGGATACGCCATTTCCGATGGAAGTGGATACACCGTATTCAATGGTCGACCAGAACAGTGTATTAAAAAAACAATTAAATATGCAAAAAACTAAACACACAAATATATACAAGCAAACAATTAAAAACAAATATACAAATATTACAGAATATACACTAATCTAAATTACACTAATCCTTAGGGTTAGATCTAATCTAATGTTAAAAACCAAAATATCAAATAAAAATTAAGCTTGGTTTGGGACAAGTGGAAAATCGAAGATGATGAATTTATCCTTTTTTAGGCATTTTAGGATTAAAGTGCTTTTTGTTCTGTGACCCCTAAAGTTATGACAATAACGAAAGTCCATACATTCTAGTTAGTTGCTTAAAAAGAAAAGTATAAAATGAGAATAAGAAAAAAAATTACAAAAATATGTGTAGTAATAAGTATAAATATTAAAAAATGGTCAAAACGGGGCTTTTCAAAACTAATGATTCTTTAATTCCCCTTGATGAACACTTAGCTACTTTTCATGGTAATTAGTCGAGGGGGATTGAGATTCTAGGTTTTCAAAAGTGTTTACTTATGGCATTGCGTGAGGACATGGCAATAGTTTAGTATGGGGGATTTTGGTATGTGCTTAATTACACATACTTTTTACCTAATAAAACGACCCCAAGTGACCAAAAACAGACATAAAATGCCAAATATATGCTTGTTTTGTGTTATTTACTAGGCAGGTATCGGATATCGACAAAAGGACAAAAACAAAGTCAAAAGTCAACAAGTCAATGACAAAGCTGAAACAAAGAAATCTTATCGGGCCAACCCGCACCCAAGTTAATGGGCCGAGTTAGCCCATTAAGCTTAATTATTAAATTACAAGCCCATGTTATAAGCCTAAATCAACTATAAAAGTCCAAATCCGTTTTTATTAAGTCCGGCCCAAAACCAAACAAATGAGCCCAAAACACATTTAACAGCCTGTTAGCCCCATTACCCTTTAACCCTTACATAGTTAGTCGTTAAGGACTAACATTGCTAGTTCTTAAGGACTAACAAGGTTAGCCCCTACACCTTTTCACCCATTGCACCCCACGTCCTTTTACCCTTAACTCTAGTTAAATATCAAACGACCGTTACCCTGTACCCCTCAATCTATAAAACTTTTCTCACCATTTTCACTGTTCACCCATCTCTTTCCTTATATCCTGCAACCCGACAAACATGTCACTATTCATCCTCCTTTCCCAAAACCCCACATCACCACCCCATACCACAACAGTCCAATCAACCTAGGCAATCCTCTTTAACCCCATTGGATGATGAACAAGGACCAAATTCAAGGGCTAAGATGAGTTTAGTTGGAGAAAAAGATTGAATGGATGGACAAGATGAATGACTTCGAGCCTCTCACACAACAAGCACAAGAAGCACACCCTGTGCCCTTAGTTTTTTTATATAAATTGATTAGAATCCTCTATGTAATAGTATCTAGGAGTAGTTTAATGTAATTTTAGGAGTAGTGTAAAAATGTTTTTCTTTACTTAATTTCCAGTTTATTTTACTTTATTGTCTTTAAATTTCAAGCTTTGTAATCATCTTTTAAAGTTAATGCAAATTCAAGGTTTTAAGTTTTTTTAAATTTTGTTTCATTGTATTTCTTATACACTTAAGCTTAATTCTATTTACAAGTTACTTCTATAAGATTTCATAAGCTTATAGAACCTGTTTCATTCATTAAAACCTTTTCCAAAAGAGTTTTTCTTAAGTTCACTGTTACATTCATCAAAATCTTCAAGAATCATGGAGCATGGTTTATCATGGATGGCCATGGGTTAGTGCTTCATGGGAAGCTTTAGGAATGGTTTATAAGCTGTTTTGGGTGTTTAAGTTCTTAACCAAAAACAAAAGAAATTGTAAGTTCTCATTTTTAAGTTTTAAAGCTCATTTACTGTTTGCTTATTGCATTGCTTATTTACTGCTTATTGTTGATCATTTCTTCTTTTTTTAAATGCTCATTATGTCTTTATTATGCATATATGATTTAGTTGGATGTAAGTCTTAACCTGTCTTAGCTTTAAATTCAGTTTTCATACTTTAAAGGAGTGTTTGGGATAAGATGTGTTTTTGCTATAAATATGTTCTTGGTCTTTTAAAGTTCTTAAAACTAATTTAGATTCACTTATTATCATTGTTTAATCGTGTTTTAACAAGTTTGATTCAAGTTTTCAAAAGTTTTCATGTTTTTCTACTTATGATGTGGATTTGTGAAGGTTTTATGATTTTACATTGCATTACCTTTGATTTTAAGTTTGTGTTGTGTTTAAGTGTGTAAACATGTTTGTTTTGGTCTTATAAATGCATTTAATATCTCGTTTTAGAGTTTGGTTCATTAGTTTATCAAATGCAAGTTTTTTACAAAATCTGTCATTGTTCTTCATTTTCTGTCTAAAACACCCTTTTTGATTTAAAGATTTAACCAAGTAAATCTATGTTTCAGTGTTTGAGTCTTTTATTATAAGCTTATTGGTTGCTAATCTTCATATATGTGGGCTTATTTTACTTTTCCAAGCTGATTTAGTTAGTTTTAAGTAGGTCCAAAGTAAGCACTTGGCACTTAAATTCTGATAAACCAATCATAAGTTTCTGTTTCAGTTTACTTTAATCCTTGTTTACTTGTCCTTAATCGGTTTTAAATATTGTTTTTATGGTTTATTTGGGTAGTTTAGTAGTTAACCTTGATGTGTATTTAGTTTTATAGCTTATTAGGATGTTTAGCTAAGCTTAATTTAGTTTTAAAAGTGCCCAATAGGCTGTTTTAGTATTATTTTTTTGGCCAATATTGTTTGTTTGCTTTTCTGAGCTTATGGCTTATTGGTTTTGCTTATTTCTGCTTATCAATGCTTATTAGGTGTAGCTTATTATTTGAGTTAGCTTATTTTTCCTTTTCAAGAGCTTCTTAAGTCTAAAAATAAGCCAAGTGTTTAGCCTTTAGTCTTAGTTTGAAAAAAAAGCAAATCTGTCACTCTCTTTTGGCTTATTCTTAGCTTATTTTTAAGTTTGGTAAAAAGTTGCTTTTTAAAAGTTTGTTGTTTTTGCTTATTTTACAAGTTGTTAAAAAGAAAATTAAAAAAATGTTTTTAAAAAAAGATGTCACAGGGGTCGAACCTCTGACCTCCCCTTTATATACCAAGCATTTAACACACACACTCTCAACCACCAGCACCAGTAGGGCCATCTGGTCACTACTTGCACAATTTTTTATTTATACCCATTTTACCCATTTAACCTTTCAGCTTAATTTAGCTTATAAACAGCTTATTTCAATAAGCTGTTTATACCATTTTATTTTTCCTAGGTTCAGCATTATTCAAAGTACTTTCCATAATTTTTTCAGAATTTTCCAAAATAGTTTAATATTTTTGATTAATTTTTTCTATTAAAACTGTTTTTAATTCATAATAAATTAAATAAAAGTCAAAAAAATATAATTCTTTTTTCTAAAATTTTTAATAATCATTTAGGATTGTTAAAAATTAAATTCGAATTTTTAGGGTTAAATTTGTAGAATTTAGTTTTTTAAAGAATGGGATTTGATCCCCGTTATCGTTTTTAGTGTTTTAGCCTTAATTGCTTTTGTTTTAGGTTTGCCTTTACTTGTTTTTGCATTTTAATTGTAGAATTAGAAAACCAAATCCAATTTGTGATATTCAAGCATTGTTCCATAAACGTTATCTCGATTTTCAAATTCGCACCTCGTCAGGAAACGACCCGGGAAAGTTTTTTAGGGATTTTGCTTTGGGTAAAAGTAATTTCCCTTTTAAAAAGCCTCTTGGAATTATACTTCTCTTACTATTATTGATATTTGTGATTATCCTTATTATATATTTATATTATATATTTATTACTCCCTCCGTCCTATTTTTATTGTCCACATTTCCTTTTTGGGATGTCCCAATTGAACAAGGTATCGAGCGAGTCTGATCCTCAGACCTAGGTGGCAACGTTGAATCACCTCCTCTAAACCATCCTGTCAAACCCTAGTTGTTACCTTTACCTAAAACTCTTAAAAAAATCTTCACCGCAGCTTTACCCTTAATTTTTAGTTTATTTCTACATATCTATAAAAATTAGAAGGTTATGATAAATACTACAGCAGAAGAGAGGAGCAATTTCTATGCATAAAATAAAGAAAAGGAGGATGTGCTTCATTCGAAAAAGAAGTGACGAAAACAATAAAAAAAGGATAGCTACATTCAGTAAAAGAAAAAGAGTAGCAGCGTGGGATAGATCTCTAATTGGTGGTATTATTATCATTAGTTTTATGTTTAAAAACAAAAGTTATAGTTGTTTATTGTTTGTTTGTTTATTTTTATTTATGTTGGTGATTTGTGCTAGTTCATAGATCCACATGATCGTCTATTTACTTTTATTTGTGTTGGTGATTTGTGCTAGGTCATAAATCCACAAGATTGTTATTTGTGTTGGTGATTTATGCTAGGTCACAAATCAACACGGTTGTTAGGATACTTTGGGTTATCCTTTATATTTTGGGATACTTTAGGTTATCCTGTATAAAAAAATCTTTGGTTTATCTGTGTTTATAAGTTTGCTTGAAGATTTGTCTCCGCATGTTGATGGATTTCTTAAACAACTACTGATGTCCATGTGTGTGACGCTTCTGTTGTTGCTTGCTACGATATGAAGACGATGCTGCAAATTAGGTTTTACTTATCTTTAATATTTTGTGTTTTCTCTCCAGTTCGAGCTTTCGCGATTGCGCCGCTTGAACTGCGAGGGAGTATTAGATGGATTAGGCCCAAGCCCAGTTTGTGGGTTGGGTCCATTAGGGTTTGTTTATGTCTTGTACTCTATATAATGTGGCTGAATAATAAATCATACCAACGGGGTTTTCATTGTTCAACATTCTCAAGAATGTAAAAGAGAGGGATAAAGTGCATTTTGGATTAAAGTCAAAGCAAGTACAAGCTAGTGAAAAAGAAGCGAGCAATCGGCAAAATCGTTGACTATAGCATGTTTGGTGCGTTTCCAAAAGTAGAAACATTTAACGGAAGATATATTTTTCCACTTTATGCTTGGCACGTGTCAACTACCTCACTAAGTGATATTTTCGTACTCACTTTATAAGAGAATGTTGACAGAGAATAAATTTTGTCATTTTCTTTATTATTGTTTGTATTTATTAAAGTGCATTTACTCTCCTTGAACTTACAATAGATCTATGATCCCATTAGAGACCTTAAAAGTTCACTTGCAAACTTTTTATGTAAAATTTTGCTTGTGACAAAGCATTGTTATTGCAGTTGAATTAAGTGTTACTTTCATATAACACTTTTTAATTTTTTTTTATTTATTTAAATAAGAATTTACATGATTGAAAAAGATACTATTGTGTTTGCATTTAAATTATTGTTTTATACTTTATTCCATAAATCATGAATTTCGGAACTACACAAGTGCATTTGGAAAATACTCTGGTAGTTATTAGAGTTGATACCAAGAATGTAATGAATATAAGGTTTTTTTGGGCAAAGGGTTTCCCCGGTAAATTATATTACGCCAAAAAAGTATTGAAGTACAAAGGATAAGGGTGAAGTCCCTTATCACGGTCCATTTAAGGACACTTACAAGCTTTTAAAAGCTACTACCAAACCACTACATAAGAATGACACACCATTCTTATGACTACCAAAGAAAGAAATACAAACAACTTCCTAAGCAAAAGGAGTATAATAAGCATTTTCCATGCTATTCATTACAACCGTATGTTCTAAACGCACCTTCACAGCTAACTTCCACTTGAATCGAACTCTTGCACACATTATAGGAGTAGCTTGTTGGAATATTGAAAAGTAGCATCCATGAGTAGTATGATTTATTATTCCTAGAAGTTCCCCACGTCCATACTTTCCATTATGAACTGACCCTAACACAACAATAACAGATTGTGTAGTTTCATTCACGTCAACATTAACCTTAACCTTACCATGACCATAGACTACAAAAATATAAATATTTATAAGAACAAAGTGCATATGTACACAACTTGCAGCATAGTCACGCGTCCCCAATGAAGAACTCAAAGTCACCTCACTACCACCAGTAACATGTACCTAATTTGCAGCATGAGTAGAAACATGATTTGCAGGTTTAGTGATGATATGCACATCATTGCTCACCTCCTCAACCATACCAGTAACACAATACCCAACATCATCATTTACACATCATGCGTTACCCAACCAGACCGATCCAGAGACAGCCACCTAAACAGCAGTTGGGGTATGGACAACCATAGGGCTGGAATGCTTATGAACAACATATCTAATATTGACACCCACCAGAGGGCACACAGCCTCCTCGCCCCCATCCACTTCCATATTATCAATACCCGTATTAACACCAAACCCTAAAAAATAGGGTTTCGACACTAGCAGCCATAAACCGCTAACCTTTCTTCCAAAAATTAACCCGTGGACAACCACTCAGCAAACGTACAAAATGATAACAGAATCCAAATAACCCAAACCCTAACCAGATAGTAACGAAACCCTAATAAATCAAAACCCTGGATCTTTAAAGAAAACAACATACATATAAGGAACAGTTAAATCATTAAAACAAACAGACTTAACAAGGTCAATATATGTGAATCGAATCCAGCAAAGAAAAAGAATTTGAATGAAAAAGGAATCGGTAAGAAAATATCAAGTGAAACCTTAAAAAACAGGAGAAAGACCGATAACCCTAGATGTTCAAAGCCTTAAATAAACCGTAGAAGGATCGATCAAGGAAAAGAAACAAGAAGGGATCAGACATAAGATCGTATGGTTTTTTTAGGGTTGATAGGGAATCGACAAGAACCAAAAAAATCCTAAGAAAACGCAATTCAGCAACCCATAAATATGAAGATCTAAACCTTAAAAACATAATCAAACCCTAAAAATAATGGCAACAATGATCAGAGATATAGAGGCCAAATTATTTGAAGGGATATGAAATCAGATTTGAGGAAAAGATCAAAAAAATATTAAGAGATGGAGGTTGCTAAAATCGCACATAGTGAGAGAGAAGAGTAAGGTTTTTTTCTTGTTTGATCTACAACGAATATAAGTTTTTGAAGTTATATTTAGTTTCTAGAATTAGTTTGGTTTAGGAGTGTTCTTATTATATAGAGTAATAATACGTTTTTGTCTGATGTTAAGGATGTTCACAGTTTGGCAAATCGGCAAGTTGGGTCTTTTTTTGTAGATGCGGATATTTATTAGGGCCTCTAACAAGAAGCTAGAGAAGCATGATAGTCGTATTAGCTGTCCTAGTCCTTGTGGTGATTCATTAGATTAAAACGATTGATTAAGCGAGTCTTCTTTTGGAACACAAAGATTGTTATTTATGTTATAGGCATATAGCATTCCCTCTCGGCAATAATGAATGTGTTGTTTATGGCTGAAAGTGATGACGATGTTGGTGGCCAAAGGGGTTGGTGATGGCTACTAAAGAAGACAAGGGTATTAATGTCTTTTCATAGGAAAAAGGTGAATTTTATTCAGAGTAAAGACAACTGATCTAATACTTTGTTAAACATTATAAGCTTTTTTAAGGTAGAGAAAAATAACGAGTTCTGAGTAATAGACTAATAGTACATAGAGTATTTTTTTTGTTTTATTCGATTCATAATTAGGTATTTATAATTATCTTAAAGGATATCTTCTATTGATATAAAAAATATACTTTACATATATAAAAGGATAATGTTTTTAATTAAAAGATGTGATATTATCTAACAAAATAGCTATCTTTTTCTCTAAGTAAAGGATCAGCCCCAAAGCTCATCCCCCCACCTAGGGGCGTACGACCCAAGCAAGCCAGATGAGCTTTCATGTACTTGTTTAGTTAAGACTCATTACTTGTTAACCACTCCAACTGATTAAATCCAATGTTGATTTCGCCCTTGATCTATTATATATTTACAATAAATTAATATATAAAACTAAAGTCTTGTATAAATGCGTGTGACCTTGTAGTCTCATATATAATCAGCAATATTTAATTATGTTATATCTATTGAAGGTTAATTGTTTCTTTGCCATTCTTCACAAAACAAACCGTAAAAATAATAATATAGAGTATTCTAGAATTGCCACTTGGGCTAGGACTATAAACATAGACCTGGGCCAATACAACTAAAAGATAACTAATATAAATATAACTAAATATAACTAAATATAACGACTAATACGCCCTTACAGTTTGAGCGGGAGAAGAACGAACACTCAAACTGTAACGAAAATATTCAAACAAAGCTAAGAGGAGTCCTTTGGTGAAGATATCGGTATACTGATAACTAGAAGGTACATGAAGAACTCTAACCTGGCCAGCAGTAACCATATCACAGACAAAATGAATATCAATATCAATATGTTTCGTTTGTTGATGTTGAACAGGGTTGGCAGACATGTAAACGACACTAACATTATCACAGTAAACAATGGTGGCAGTCGAGAGAGGAGCGTGTAACTCACGAAGAAGATTGAGAAGCCAGGCGGTCTCAGCAACAACGTTAGCAACACCATGATATTTAGCTTCGACACTTAAGCGAGAGAGGGTATGCTGACGCTTAGATGACCAATACAAAATATTATCACCCAAAAATACACAATAACCTAAAGTAGACCTGCGTGTGGAGGGGCAACCGACCTAATCAGTATCAGTATAACTCACCAGAGAAGTAGTAGCAAAAACGTACAACTGGAGACCATAATCCATAGTCCCCCGAACGTATCGCAAGATACGTTTGAGGGATAGCAAAGTGCGGCTCTCTCGGATCATGCATATAAAGGCAAATACGATGAACAACATAAGACAGGTCTGGATGAGCGAATGTGAGATACCGGAGTCCCCTTGCAAAGCTACGATACAAAGTGGGATCCTGAACAGGAATGCCTTTCAGACCCAATTTGGACTCAGTATCGACCGGTGTCCGTGAAGGTTTACAATTAACCATGTGAGAACGCTCAAGGAGTTGAAGAGCATACTTCCTCTAAGACAAAAACAAACCTATAGGAGTACGATCAGCAGAGATACAAAGGAAGTAATTAAGAGCCTCGAGACCAGTCATGTCAAACTCGTTATGTAGAGAAGCTATAATCTGATGTAGTAAGTCTGGAGAGGAAGCCGTGAGAATAATGGCATCCACATAAATAAGTAAGTAAGCAACCTAAGAACCTTGTCTGTAAATTAACAAAGAAGAGTCGCAATGACTGTGAGAAAATCCAGCCTGGATGGCATAACCTGCAAACTACTAAAACCAAGCACGAGGTGCTTTTTTCAGTCCATACAAAGATCTCTGCAAAAGACATACATGATGAGGATACCGAGAGTCAAAAAAACCAAGAGGCTGATGCATGTACACAGTCTCAGATAAATCACCATTAAGAAAAGCATTCTTAACATCAAGTTGGTGTATGGGCCAGTGACGAGACACAGCAAGGCTAAGTACCATGCGAATGGTGACTGGTTTAACAACCGAACTAAATGTCTCATTAAAATTAACACCAAGCTGCACACTACTACCATTAGCAACCAAACGAGCCTTATATCGGCTCAAAGTCCCATCAACATGAAACTTATGCTTAAATAACCACATAGAGTGAACCATATTAACACCTACATGTCGTGGTACAAATAACTAAGTGCCATTTTTAACTAACGCATTATATTCATCATACATAGCATTACGCCAGTGAGGGTCTTGTAAAGCGTGAAACGGGTTTTTAAGAATAGGAGAAATGGAGAAAGTATTTAGGGACAAGTGATCAATAGGTTTGACAATGTCGGATTGCGATCATGTGATCATGCGATGAGCACGGGATTGGTCATTTACAGGGTTGGTGTTGGACTGGGGATTTTGTTGTTTGAAATTTAAAGGAGGTAGCGGGCTATTTGGATGGGGTATTGTAGTTAGGCCGGTATGGTGAGTTTGGGCCATCAATGAATTAGTAGTGGGATGGAGGTGTGGATGGCATTTTTTTATGCAATAGGCGGTGAGTTGTTGTGCCTTGGGGGTGTGGTTTGGGCCGTGGGCTGACCAAGTATATGGTCGATTTGAGTGGGCTGTAAGGTTTCGTGAGAAGTGGGATGGGGTGTAGCTGCGGATTTAAGTGAGTTAAGGAGGGGGGAAGGGGTAGGGTTGAGGAAGGTATAAGTAAGTGGGGAGGAGGGTGTTATAGATCGGTATGGAAATTGAGTTGCGTCAAAGGTGACGTGTCTAGATAGGATAATTTTATTTTTTTTGAGATCTAGGCATCGAAAACCACGATGATAAGCTATCCTAAAAAGATACATGGAGTTGCTCATGGGGCAAGTTTGTGTAGAGGGTGAAGGTGAGGGTAGCATAGACACCTAAATACGCGGAGACGAGAGTAATCAGGTGGTTTGTCAAAAAGGCGTGTGAAGGGTATTTCGTTATCGAACTCATCATCATGATCATATTGGAAGCTTTTATTTCTCACTGTAATTGATTTTTAACATAAGTATGAAAGTGCAAAAATTTATCAAACATGTCAGATTTTGAACGAAGAGGGTATATCTAAAGATAATGGGAAAAATGATCAAGGAGTAAGACATAGTATTTAAAACCACTAGAACTAATAATGGGAGATGTCCATAAATCAGAATGAATAATATCAAAACAATGTTCAACAATAGAATCTGAACTATGAAAGGGAAGCTTCACATGTTTGCCAAGTTGGCAAGCGTGAAAATATGTGAAGACTTTTCTTTATTACATGATATAAAATTACGAGACAAGTGAACGTAGCACTTGATCACCCGGATGTCCGAGGCGTTGATGCCATGTGGAAGCACTTGTCGAGAGAAAAGCAGTAGGAGAATTTGAGGGTTGGTAACTGGATAGAGATCGTCTGAACCGTCACATCAAAGGAGGATATGCCGATTCAATAAATCCTTTACAGAAAAACCAAAGGCGTTAAATTCAATAGTACAATTATTGTCCCTAGTAAACTGACGAACAGGCATGAGATTTTTAATTATATTAGGGGTTACAAGAACATTATGAAGATGGAGGGGGTGATGGAGGGAAGGAATAATGCTATGGCCGGTGTTGGTGACGGGAATATAATTGCCATCACCAACATAAATAGATGGAAATAAGCGTTTATCAAAAATGGTACTTAAATTACAAGCATTAAATTTAAATGAGAAGATGCACCTGTATCCATGTGCCAAGTCAGGTCTTGTAGCGTCATAGTACTAAATGCACTTGGTAAAGTAGTAGGCTGGGACATATAAGTGGCAAGAGCGAGACCGAGTACACCTTAACCGAGATGCGGCAAAGTATATTGCATTGGGGGTGTAAACTGTTGAGCAACAGTATGGGGTGGGCCGTATATTAGGCGAAGTCTGATGAAGTAATCCATAATGGGTTGGGCTAGGGGGCGTGATGGGTTGTGGTGGGATTTGGGTTTGCTGTTGGGCCAGTCTGGTATGGTAAAAGTCGGTGTGGGCCTATGAAGTACAATAAGTGTTGGGTCGTCTATGTAACTGGGATCCATAAGAATGCACGCGGGAAACACTGGTGTTGTTTTTAGCATTATAACCCGAACTTGTTTCTATAATCGTATATATACTTGTATCTATCACCAAATTTACATGATCCCTTTTGAAAGTGATTGCATATTTGAGGAAGAGTAGAGGGCTTGTTTGTGTTACCTTTAGTATTTGAATAACTAGAGGCTATGAGAACGGTTGGAGAAGACGAACTACTTTCAAAGGTATTGGTAGCACCAGACTCATCATTAAACGATGACTCTTTCAAGAGTAACATGTTACGTATTGTTTCGAAGGTGGGTAAAGGTTCGCGATGATGGATGATTTCAACAAGTGTAGCAAAACGAGAGTCCAGTCCATTGACCGCATAAATCACCAAGTTTTTCTCGCTTACTTGACAATCAAGGTTTTTGAGTCTATTTACCATAGACTTAATTTTTGTGCAATATTCATTCATCGTCATCTTCCCAATCTTGATGGAAGGGAGTTCATTATCAAGGTTTATGGCCCTATCATCTTTGTTGTCATGGAAGAGATCTTTAAGATGATCCCATAAGGCTTTTGCATTACCCGGGGTGGTAACGACTTGTTCTTGAAGAGAATCACTTAGAGATCCAAGGATCCACATCTTGATGAGATCATCAAATTGACACCATTCCGGATTAGTAGAGGCATTTTCTTGTTCCACATGTGATTTAAGGTCGAGACTACCAAGGTGAATAAGAGAGAAGGAACTCCAAGAGTTGTAGTTGTGTTTTTCAAGGTCCAATACCTTGTTAGGTATGCTAAAGGGGATGATTTTGTCAGTAGAAGAGGGTGGTGGTGGTTGTAACATCTCGTATTTTACGGTCAATATTAAATCTCGAATCCGTTCCTATTTCCATCTTTGAATAAAAATTTCACATTTTACTAGTTATCCGATTTGGTGAAAATCATCGTTTCTAGCTATTTCCGAGTCGTGCTTTGAATATTTATCTATTTTAGCGTTTGAGAAATCGATAATTTCATATTTTAGCCTCAGAATCTTAATTATTTTTATTTTAGTATTTCCCGACTTTCCTCGCGTTTTTGTCAAAAACGCGTTAAAATGATATTTTTACAAGTTTAGTATTTTAACTTAATGTTTTGGGCCTAAAATAACAACATAATGGATAGCAAAAATTACCAAAGCCCAATTTCCCCCTCCCTTTTTTTAGTCGACTACATATAAGCAAAACAAACATCCCCTTAACAAATATTGTAGGATCCCTTACTGAATAGATCTTGAACCTTTAGCTTGCAAATGGTTTGTTACTTTAGATAAATCCAAATCAACAATAACGAAACACTGATTGAACACTATTGATTATGCGGAAACTAATCAACAATGCTAAGAAGAACAGTATTAAGTAAACACAAGAGATCTTCTATCAAACTCACACTTTATATTATAACTTGAATCTGCCTTGATTACAAACTATGGTTGCTAATTGATCTCTACAGATCTATATCTTCTAACTATGCCTAGGGTTCTTTTTATACACCAAGGAAACCCTAATGGGATTTACAAAACGCGTATAGAGATAATGTATATCCTTTCCTAAGATATCTCATGCCTATCTCTAACACTAACTAACTTTTGCACAAGCAAACTTAACTATAACATAACAGTTTAACTTTAACTATCAGTATTAACATCTTTATACTGACAGTATTAACAATAATAGACTACCATTACTAACTATGCTAACTCTTCTATCAGTACTAACATGTGTACTAGCAGAACTAACTGTATTACTAACAGAATTAAGTCTAGAGTACTTAATTCCCAACAAATATTGTAATTTGAAAACAATATGAAGTTATTTGACTAGTATATATAGCTATATCCTAATCCAAAATCATCCCATAACATACATATACAAAAAAAACGACTCCTTTCTTTATTTCTCTCGGTGTTCGTCAACCCCTACACCCAACACAATCAAAACCATCATCAAACTTCTTATAATCAATTCCATTCAATCCCAAATCACTCCTAAACTAATCCACGTCATCCTTTACAAGATTAAATCAACATGCAAGGTTTTCTCTCAAGATTCTTGATTTTTAAAGATTTTGATTTATAAGAGTTTCTTTGATTTTTGGTGCAATTAGAGTAATAAGGGTTTGATTTTAAGTGATTGTGCAAGATTTTGAGTTATAAAATCGAGTTAGGGTTTTGTTATTAAGGGTTGTTGGTTTCGGAAATTAAGCAAACCATAAGAGGGTTTGTGTTTGATATTTCTCTTGCAATCCTCATTGTTTGTAAGTTTGTTTTTAAACCTTTTTATATTGATTAATTTCTATTATGCATGCATTTGGATCATAATTTCTCTTAATTTTTGTGATGGATTTTCTGATATTGATGATTTGTGATGTTCATGGATGATTTTTGATGATTGGTATGACATTAGAATGATGTTAGGATGTTAGAAACACTAGTTGAGTTGTTTGATTGAATGTTGTTAGGATAGATAAATTAGTACAGCAGGTTGTTGGTGTGATGTCAAATAAAATTTAGCTTAAGGTCTATGATTTTATGACTTTGTTGGTTAAAGCAATATACAAGGTGTATGTGGTGCTTTGGATGGAGCCGTAACTCCTCTGGATGACCAAGTTACTGCCGAATGAGTCAAACTAGTCCAAATGGGTGACTTGCAGATAGTTTGTGTGTTAGTGGAATATTTTTGGCTTAAAGCCTACTTGTTATTTACATAAATGATTAGTTAAATATCTCAGGTCCTGGTGGTGAGTTGGATGGAACACCAACTTTTCCAGATGGTCGAGATACGATAAAAATCGTGGAAACAAACTTAGTGTGTACCCAGAATTTGTAATACAGATAGTTAGGCTTGTAACGAATTTATTTGACATAGAGGCTACTGGGTTTTTACATGGGTGAAGGGTACATCATATTAGGACCAATTTGTTCTTTGGATAGAGTCGTAACCATTCCAGATGAATGAGTTACGATCAAAATGGCAAAACTAACTATAAATTGTGCCCAGATTTTCAAACGAATATATCTTAAAATTTTTGAATCTAGGTACTGTTTTTCTAAAACTAAAAGTTGCAGATAACTGATAAACTTAAACTTAATCTTTTGAATAGGGTTCAAACTAGTTACGGATTGTGAGATATGATCAAAATGGTGAAGCGTGAAATTGTTTTCAAAACTCAGATTGTATACTTAGGGGTAAATTGGTCATTTCACTTAGGTTTTGGATACATTGAAGTGTTTTGTTGATAACATCAGTAAACTAGGTTCATTAAGCTTGATTGAGGAGAAAATCGTTCGTTTATACCTATTACGGATTTTGAGATATAGGTCCATTAAGTCAAGGTAAGGGCAAAATTTTATAAAGTCGTATTGTTTAAAAACGGATTAATTAACATTAGGGGTGGCAATTCAGGTCGGGTTCGAGTTGGCGGGTTCGGGTTAACATGTTTTTGGGTTAGAAAACCCCAACCCAAACCTGACTCATTTAAATAATCAGGTCAACTATGTCAACCCTGACCTGTTTACACATAACCCGAACCTGACCCATTTAACCTATTTTATATACAAAATTTAGCAAATTACAAAGGTGAAACAGGTTAAACGAGTTTGTGGGTCGATCCGTTGAACCCATTTAACACATATAATGAAATATAATAATTTTTAATCTAAGAAAACAATCTTAAACGGGTTGGCGGGTCAACTGGATTAATTTATCCTCAACCTGAATCTGACCTGTTTAATAATAGGGTTAGATGGGTCGACCCAAAACCGACCCAAAATTTATTAGACTCAACCCGAACCTGTTAATTTTCGTGTCGAGTCAGAAATTGCCACCCTTAATTAATGTAAACGATTTTGTAAATGGGTTGACTAAGGCATAAGAATGGGATACACATGGAATTGATTAGTTCAGGTCCTAAAGGGGTACTTAGATAAATTACACTTGGTTAAAAGTAATTAGAACGCCATACATGATCACGATTTCTTCATTGTATCTTTTGGTTGTTTTCGTCGTGTGCGTTTTATTTCTTTATACTAAGTCACCATTCTTTCTAGGTGATACTTAGGCGACCGTGATTTCACGCCATCCTTGATCTAACTTTAGTACTTACTACTCCATTGCTTCTCAGTGAGTTCATAGCCCCACCTTTTCTCTTTTAATGGTTTTCATAAACTGTTTTCGAGGTGAGCATACATGCTCGTTTTGCTAAGAAAACTTATTGATTTCTACTACTTAAGCGTTACATGACTATTTTTATTAAAGCTATTACTTGCTTCCTACATGACTTTAATACATGTGTGATACATGGTTGTTTACTCATAAACTTGCTAAAGCTTGATTTGCTTACTACATGATTTGAGATCATTGAATACCTATATATGAAACCGTGAGTTTTGAACACATTATTTGTTTTAAATAGGACACAAGTGTTTTTCAATTGTATGCTATTTTAGATCATATTATTGCCTAAGTGCCGCTATTACCACTTAAGTCCCCTTTTTAATCATTTACCGTTAATTGCCATTGTAGTAAACGTGAGTGTTGTGGATAGATCTATCGAGATTAACAATCCCCGTCTGGGATGTGGTTTCTAGATAACCATTGACGCATTTAACATTTGAAGTAATTCGTAGGATGTAACACCCCCAAATTGGATCGGAGCGGAATTATGTCTGGGAGCGTTACTTCATAACACCATTGCACAAGACATGAGAGAACGACCTCTAAACGTGTCGTTTGAAAAATAATCTTGTATTGTTTAGACTCTAATGCACATCAAGTATTGTCAAGTAGCTAATTCACTTGAGAAAAACATGCTTAAAAGTGTAAACATAAAGTTGGTGAGTTCATAGGTTTTTGTAAGTGTAAATGTTGGATCAAAAATTTGAAAAGTGTATATGACCATTTCAATCGTTATAATAGTCACCAAAAATGTATGCATGAATATTGAAATCAAGATGTGTATGACAATTGTATCCCATACGATAGTCACAAAAAGTTGAGTATAGTTGGAACAAAGCATTTGTAAAGTATGCATGACCCTTGTATCGAATACAATAGTCACCATATGTGATTACGATTGCACCCCTAAGTTCATGAAACTGCGATGTAGACTTATATGTATGCCACTTTATTCAAGGCACAGTAAGAGTTCATGAGTATGTAGTTGTTGGCCTTGTAGACACCAATCCAGTCGTGCTCTGACATGGTATAACGTTCGTTTGTCCAGTGATAGCTAATCACCCGAACGGGGATTGTCAATCCCGTATAGATGTATTTTATAACATTCGCGCTTACCCTTCGAGTAATTTACATTTCATGCAACTTAAGCTAATCCGTAATCATAAAAGTAAAGTATAGTTTTTGCGTCCATAAGTAAAACAAGTATTGTATCTCATCGTGAGATATCCAAATAAGTGTATAACAAAGTTGGAACAAGTTTGTAATGAGTATGTAAACGAGTTTGTAACCAAGCTACGAAATCAAGTATGCAATCAAGTATGTAAAAGAGATTGTAAATGAATATGTAAACAAGTTGTAACGAGCATGTATTCTCCCCCAAGATTTGTAAAGTAAATGTAAAACAAGTGAAAGAGGGGCTATAAACTCACCTTGAGTGAATGAGCAACAATGTAAATCACAGAATGAAATGCGTCATGTAAATGTCCGAATCCAACCTAATTAATTATAGGTCGTATGAGTACTAAGTACTTTGAATAACTAATACCGTATATAATTCTATATAGCTACATCACCATTTAATTGTATTTGTGGGATAATATTTAAATCGCATTTGATAAATAATAACCATGTATTTGTACCCGTATAATCGTATAAATAGTTCAATCGCCTTTGTAAAATAATATTTTTAAAGTTTAAAACACGTATAAATATTATTTAAGTGATTCTAAATGTTTCGCCCAAAATTTTTATTAAAAACGAAACAACACTACTCACGTTAGGAAATAGTGCACAAGTATAAAATAGTGCGTATCTTTCTCGTTTTAAGTCCGTTATGTACGTTCTTTATGTCCACGTTTTTGTATTAAAAAGATTTATCTAAATACTAAATTTATAACTTTTTAGTCCTCTTATGAACAGTACTTTTACTGTTTATTTATATTTTATAAAACTATTTTTATAAAATTAATCGTCGTAACCTCGTAAAAGTCATATCTTATTCGTTTTAACTCCGATTTTAGTGATTCTTTCGAGCACGTCTTCATAATTAACAGTTCTATCTAACTAAAATATTTTCCAAAATGTTTCTGTAATGAATAGTAACTTGTTTTTATAAAATTATTTTTAAAAAAGTATTTATTATCGTAAACTTGCAAATGGCGTATCTTCTTCGTTATAGCTCAGATTTTCGAATTCTCTATATGCCTACGATCCTTGTAACATGTAGTATGATATAAAAATATAAAATAAATACTTTATTTTTGAATTACAAACTGAAGGTTGTGATTATTATGCTTAAATATTTATAAAACATGATTTATAAGTTTTTAGTTTAGATGATTTGTTACAAGTCCTCTACAACACTTTATATCACAAGTCTCATATATGTTAGATCCTTTAGTTCATCATTTGTCCAAGTAATTTCCATGATAACAAGTTCTTACATCACTTTTACTTATAAACTTAATAAGTAAACTTTTTAAAACATTAACTTATATATACTTTTAATAAATTAACCAACACTTGTATAATGTTTATACTTCCATTCCAACATGTATTTAACATTAAAATAACATATGAAAAATTATATCAAACCATGATCAAGAGTAAACATCTATTTTACATGTTAGTATGTTTCCTATATGGTGATTTAATATATAAACATTATATACACATAAAATCACAAATGTAAAGAGTGTAGGGTTTTTAGGTAACCTTAGAATGAAGTATGATGAAGAGAAACAAGATCTAAACCCTAACTTAGAATAAAAACCTAAGCTTCCAAATCAAGAAAACCCTAATTTCCAATGAAACCCTAATCTTGAACCTTTCTTGCTTAACCCTTTTA
>BQNB010067806.1:0-29978 GCA_026074375.1 Tanacetum coccineum | reverse complement strand
CCAAGGATTCTCTCATAATGAGGGACGAGCACCTTAGTACTTTTAGTATTGAGGAAATTGTCCCAATCCCAAGAGAATCTGAGGATACATTCGGGAGTGATAATGAGAATGTTTTACCTTCGTGTGATGATTTCTCTTCCATTAACGTTCCACGTCATGATTTCGTGACATTCTCTAACCCTCTTTTCGAATTTAACAATGAATATGTCTCTAGTGACGTAAACCCACTTTTTAATAAGGTGTTAGAGGACATCAAGTGCAAGGATTCTTATGATTCCAACCTTGATGAGTCGACTTTCCTAGTCACACCTCTTTCTGATTCTAATAAAGATGAGTGTCTCGCTCCAGGAAGCGACATTGAGTTTCTTCTTCATCATCCGTCTACTCCTATGAAAAGCGTTGCTTCCATTCTCGAGGGATTCATCGATGAACCACCTTTCGAAAAGAATGATGATTTATTTGATTTGGAATGTAAAACAAATGATTGGAAAAGAATTTTGTACGATGCTCAAATTGATGAGGCTGAATGTTTTGATCCATGAGGCGATAATGATAAGATCGATGCTTTTCTAGCTATCGAAGTTCCTACGTATATTGAGGAATGTTATTATGATTCGAAAGGAGACGTAATCTATCTTGAGAGTTTGCTTAGTGATGATACCACCCATAATCTCTCTTCCGAAGTGTTTTTCGATCATGAACCACATCAAATTAAGAATGAACCAGACCATGATACTTTGATAACTTTTTCTCCTAAGAGTGATCCTCTTCACCATGAGTTTGCTGGTGAAGTCATCACAACTCCTCTAAGAATTGTTAGAGAGCACGAGGATTATATCAGTCTAATGTCGTTGCTATGCGGAAATTCATCTTCCCAGTCACCAGAAAATTCCCATACAATCATCGAGTCTCTTCCCACATCTACTACCTTCGTTGAGGAAAGTGATTCTAATAGGGAAGAGATCAATATATTTTCTGGACCGGATGATTCGATACCACCGGGTATTGAAAGTGATTTTGACTCGGAAGAGGATATTATTGACAACTTACTTAACGATGATCCTATTCTCGAATATGAGCGTTTAACCTTCGACATGGAACCCGATGTGCCCGTGATAAATGTTGATGAGCTTAATGAAGACGAATGTTTTGACCCAGGGGGAGGTGAGATTAATGTTGAAATTGACGATTCCTTCACATTTATCATTCAGACTTTTCTCCCGTATCTCACCTACCCTGTGGATTCTCCTTTTCTTTTCTCCTTCTGGAGTGAAGACACTATTTTTGACCCCGGTATATCTTCGCTTTTCATTTTTCTTCTCAAGAGCCGGTGGTAGTTAAATGTTTCATGGAATTTTGTTCTTCCACTTGTTTCATCCCCAAAGGACGAGTGGAATTCGGGGGATCGAGTCCAAGCTATGTGACTTCGGTTACCAAAGACCAAAGCGCGCGGGTGGGAGGCACCCCATGCTTATCCTTCTATCTTCTTTCTTATTTCTATTGTGATGTGAGGAGGCTTGTACTCTTCCGATTCTCGTTGTTTGTGCTTATGATTGATTGCAGGATTGACCCAAAATTTTCTAAAGACTCTCGTGTTCGGTGTTTTATCCCGGTTCACTCGAGCTTCCTAGCCTTTGCTTGCCATTAGTTTGGGGAAATCCGATATCCTAGATTATTATCAACTAACATTTATCTTTTAGCATACTTGATAAACGGCTTAAGATTTTTGTGATACTTTCTTCATGCCTAGATTATGCAATCGACTTTTGAGTTCTAGTATGGGGTTATAGTCTTATGGCTAGGAAACATTGAGGACAATGTTTAATTTTAGTATGGGGTAGTATATCTTCGATATAATCTTACCTACCTTTGCCCGTTGTTCTCACGTACCCCGTTTTCCCGCCAAAAATTTTAAAATTTTCAAAAATAAAATAAGTGTTTTATCACAATTTTGACTTTCCTACTAGGTAGAATAAGAATAAATTTTGACTGTTCGTGACGTGTTGAGCTCTAGCTTGTTCCTTAACTTTTAGGCTAAGCATTCGCGAAAATTCGCGAAGAACAAAAAATGATAGAGTTAAGTATGAGTGGGATGCTAAACAAGGATTATTTAGAAATCTTAAGAGCTCATGTATGTAATTTGTGGCTTTTTCTCACCAATAAGCTCCATAACCGGATTATATTACGTGCTATTTTTGGAGATTAAACTTAAATCAACAATTTTTATGTAGTATATAGCAAAACAAATTTAGTCTTAGTTCAAACTTATACTTAAATTTTCCAAAAAGAAGTCTTCTCTATATAAAGTAATAAAAAAATGATTATGAAATGATGAAAAAAATAAAAACAATATAATAATAATAATAATAAAAATTATGGGCTGATAAAAGTTTACTCTACCTTTGCCGGATCACAAACCGATGTTGTTTGTCTTTTAAAGAAAGCTATAGTAGAGATAAAGAATCCGATGACTGATAAAAGTTTGTTGCATCTTGCCGGCTCACAACCGATGTTGCAGCCTTCTAAAAGGTCGAGGGTTACAATTGCATAAATGTTATGTTTAATATTAAGTTTGAATTAATAAATAGATTTCTTTTTGTTAAATTTAAATATGCTTTTGAACTTTGACTATTCTATTTTAAGTCTTTAAGCTATGTATATACGGGAAACCTGAGAGTTTTTGAAACCTAAGGTCCGTGAGTCCCGATACTAGTCTATAATGGTGGGTTTGTCAAAAAGCATGAATCACTTTAGCTCGCAAGGTTGGGAATGTGCTGAGTACAAAGTCGCTACATGGGATGATCTCGCCTTCAAACTCATTATTCTCGGGTGGAACGTGAAACATAGAATTTTGCAAACATTGATCCATGGTTGAAATTCAAAATAGCACATTCACCTAAGATATAATAATTGTCGGGAGTGAAAAGTTCACAAGTTGCATATATGAGTAGTGTTAGCATCTTAACTGATATTTAGCGGTGATTTCGTTTTAAGCTTGGTTTGGAGCTAGTGAAAAGTCAGGTACGATGAATTTATCCTTTTTGGGGCATTCTCGGATCGAAATGCATCTTGTTCTATGATCCCTAACGGTTATGGAAATAACAAAAGTCGGAATATTCTAGGTAGTTGCTAAAAAAAGTTTTGAAAAATGGGAAAATAGAGTGTTTTATAACTTGTGATTTCTTAACTCTCCCCACAAAAGTCTTTGCTACTTTTCAAAGATTTAGTTTGGGGAAGTTTTGAGGTATTTGGTTTTAGGGCATATAATATTGCGTGAGGACACGGCAATCACTTAGTTTGGGGAATTTTGATATGTGAGAAATCACATATCCTTTTTATACCAAAAATGACCCTTAAATGATCAAAATGTGTAAAAATATGCTTGTATTTGTGTATTTTGTTGTTTGTGAATGTGTAGGTACGGATAATGCAAAAATCACAAGAAAATGGTCAAAACCGGACAAACACGGACACGGGAACGGATAGAGTGCACAAGAGCCGGAAGTTTCTAACAAAAGGTCATTAAAAGTCAACCCTTGGTCAACAATGGTCAACTTATAAAATGCCAAAACCCTCAAAATTCCCAAAAGAACCTTATTGTTAAATTAAATTCACAAAAAGTCCCAAAAACCCTAACACCGTTAGTCTTTTTATTATGAAGACTAATGATCGTTAACTCTTTATAACAAAACTCTTAAAAACCATTTACCCAAGCTCAAGTTATACACCGACCCAATTTCTTTTTACCCGAGCCCAAGTCAACACCTTTCACCCTAGGTCAAACAATGTTATAAAAAGAAAAGAAAAGGGCACGGGAATCTGTTTTACTATTCATTATCTCCCTCAATTTACCCTGCATCAAAAACAAAGGGTAAATCCCAATTGACTACGTAGCTAAAAGATTCGAGTACCAATCAATGAGTCAACATCAAAACATCACCTCAAATGCTCTTATTGGTCAAGATATGCAATGGAATGACATGAAGGAGCGAAAGAAACATACATTCTGATGGAATTTTGTACTAAATCCTTTGTAAAAGAAGCACAAGAAGGGAAACAAACCACGGATTGCCACTGTGTCAATCCGTGTGACATTATCATCCAAGGGCTCAAATAAAAGATGTTATTTCAGTTGTAAATGAATGATCAAGATGAAGAGGAGCACTTAACAAACTTGTGTACCTAGAAGCTTCATTAAGCCACTATAAATACTAGCCTTCATCACTCACAGAGAAGGGGAGATAGTTAGTTAATTTTTAGTGTAGTTTAGTGTAATTTTCGTTAAATGTAGTTTTTAGAAATTAAATGTAAACATTCAGCTATTTGATTCATTCTTGAAATCTCATTTACCTTACTACTTTTGTCCTCAAGGGTAGTTTGGTAATTTTCTATACTTAAATTATTATACGTGTATAAAACTTTACGCATCATTTAATAAGCTCTTGATTAATCTCAATAAGCTCTAAATAATCTGTCATTTTAATACATAAGCTAATCTAGCAATCAACTAAGCTCTTAAAAGCTTAGTTGAGCTAATCTTTTTCAAATCCACAATTCAAATTACCATAGTTTTTATGGAAGGGAAGCCAATAAGGGATGGGCTTCCAGGACCCTACCAGCTTATCAATTGATAAGATGGAGCTTGTTGATAGCTCATTTGAGCCTAATTTTAGCCTTGTTTAGAGTAGAGGCTCCTGTAAGTTTCCTCTTTCCATTTTTAGCTTAAATTAGCATTGCTAGCTTATAACTGCTTATTATCTGCTTTTTATTGCTTAGTTTAGCTTATTAGTACTTGTTATAGTTGTTAGTTGTCTATTATGTTTGCTTCATAGTATAAAATCTTAGTTTCATTAATCTATCATAAAATTGTCAATAAAAAAACCAAAAATATTAGTATAGATTGTTAGCTTATAGATTTGCTTATTGTCTGCTTAAATCTGCTTATTAGATTTGTTTGAAACTTATTGTCATCTGTTATTTGCAACTTGCTCTTTGAATTTCAAATTTATAAGCTTAATATGAATTTTTACACTTTAAAGAGGTGTTTGGAATAGCAGTACTAATTGAAAAGTTAGTATGCTATGACCCTTTTATTCCTTTATTTGAGTTTAAGTCTCATTTTTCTAGGTTTATAAGTTTAGATTTAAGAGCTTAGTTTAAGCTTAATCTAGTTTTTGATATAATTGGTAATAGTTACTAAAGAACTGTTAGCATAAAATCAGTTTAGAAT
This sequence comes from Tanacetum coccineum, assembly GCA_026074375.1. Taxonomy (NCBI): domain Eukaryota; kingdom Viridiplantae; phylum Streptophyta; class Magnoliopsida; order Asterales; family Asteraceae; genus Tanacetum; species Tanacetum coccineum. The sequence goes on along the minus strand of BQNB010067806.1, from coordinate 24,748 downwards.
GCATTTTCAGCTCAAATTTATTCTAGGTGTTAATATTGCTCATTTTGCATTTAGCTTAGTGTTTTAAAGCTGTAGAAACTGAGTCCTATAACCTGCAATTGTTGGATTTAAGAATTGGTTAATATAGTTGTCAAATGCATCAGATAAGGAAAACAGCAAAAAGGCCTTTTTCTAGCTTAAAATTCAGTGAGTAATTGTAGGAGTTTGGTCTTGATTTTTCGCACACAAGTAGTTTTTAGATCAATCTTAATTAGCTTTAGCTTATTTTCTCTTTAAAAGATCATTAAGATATTTGTTTTTAAGCTTAAAATAAGAATTTTGTCTTTTCTAAATGAAAAGAAACTCAGCAGGCACTAAGTCAAAAAGCCATTTTCACTTAGCTTTTTCTTTAAGATTTTGATTTTCAAATTAGTTTTTAAAAGTTGTTTTAAGTAGATTTGAGGTCAAGATTTTAGGATTTATAAGCTAGATTTCCATAATGTTCCATTTACTTAGTTTAAAATAAGCCCAAAGTAGCTAAGTTGTCTGTTTGGTTTTCAGTTTTTCACTAAGTGCTTATTTTAAATCCTCAGCTTATGGCTTGCTTCTTTGTGCTTATTTCTAGTTTAGAATAGTTTATTAAGTTAGTCTTAGCTTATTTTGCTATTGTCCTTAGCTTACTTAGTCATTTAGTGGAAGCAGCATTAAAGCTAGCAGTACTAACTCTAAGTTAGTACTGCTGAGCTTATTTAAGCTTATTCTTGCTTAAATTGTTTGTTCATTTCTTTTCAAAACTAGCTTATTAGGTTAGAAGTTAGTTGATAATGGCTTATTTGATTGTGTTTCTAGCTTATCTTAGTTTTTAGCTTATTAAGTTTTGTAAAAAGTAAAAAAAAGTAGTCAAGTGCTTTCTGTCTGTTTTAAGCTCATTAAATGGCTTATTGATTAGCTTTTAGAAAAGTTGTTTTCACAAAAATAGCTTATTATAAGCTGTTTTACAACTTTGCTTTTTAGGTTTTTGCAAAATAAAAAAAAGGGGAAACTAAGGAAGTCGGGGGTGAGCAAGACTCGAACCCCCGACCTCAACCTAGCATCAACCCTTTTATAAACCTCACACACACACTCCCTACCAACGTGCCCTGGGGTCTTTTTCAGTTTTGTATTGCACAATTAATTCCTTATACACGTTTTACACTTTTTAGCTTATTAGGCGTTTTTAGCTTATTTCACAGCTTATTCGATAAGCTGTTTTCCCCATCTTATTTTTCCTAGATTCCTCACCGTTCAAGCTATTTTTCGTGATTTTTCCAGTTTTTTTATAAATAGTTTAGTATTTTTAAACATTTAATTTCATTAAAATTGTTTTTAATTCATAAAAAATTATAAAAAAGTCAAAAAAATATAATTCTTTTTTAGAAAATTTTCTTTTAACATTTAGAACCTAGGAAAATTAGATTTGCTTTCGTAGGGTTTAAATTGCGAAATCTTGTTTTTTAAAGAACGGGATTGAATCCCGTTCATGTTTTTAGTGTTTTTAAGCTTAAATCTCCTTCGTTTTTGGTCTAGTTTTCTTTGTTCTAGCTTTTTAGTCAATTAAAACTGATAAAAACTAAAAAGATCATTGTAGGACTTAATTTTGTTGATTTAGTTTTTTTAGGTCCCGTTTAGGATTCTCGATTTGAGTTTTTAGTTAAAATTTAATTTCCCGTTATTGTTTTCTCGTAGTTAGGTTTAATTGTCCCTTTATTTGTTCACTCTTAGGATTTTAGAAAACAAATCTTCTTCGAACCAATTCAAGTCATTGTCCAAATAACAAACGAGGTCTCAATTTCATAAGTCTTTGGGAAAACGACCCGGTAATCACTTACCGGTTAAACGTGTAGTATTTTTGTAAGATTTTTCCTTCTACCTTTGTCCTTAAGGGTAGTTTTGGAATTTTCTATACTTCGGATATTATACGTATATACTATTGACTAGATCAAACTCCCTTACCCCGAATCTCTCAAACCCATAAACCAGAAAAATAACGATGGCCAAAGAAAAATAAAACCCTAAAAATTAAGGTTTCGCAACATCACTAGCAGCATTATTCGACTCCCATAATAGATGCAAACGTAATAATTATTCAATAAAGATTCGACACAAACAATAATGACAATAGAAGTGAACCCTGAACCATAATATATTGAAACCCTTACCCTAAATGATCGACAACCAAATAAAGAAATCGTTAAAGCAACAAAACCAACGGTTAAGCAGCAAGAACAATAACGTTATAAGGTATAAAGATCAAAGCGGGGATGATTAAACGATTAGGGATTGGTTGTTTTGAGGGATCGCCTGGATCGCCATACTTGAGAGTGTAATAAAAACCCAATTGAATAGATTTGTGTATGGTGTAGTAGCTTTTTCAAATTATGTTGTATCTACAAATAACCCTAAGCAACAAAAAAAAATTACCCTAAGGAAAAACAATACTATCAGGTTTTCAGACATCAGTTTACAATTTCTTTTGTTACTCTTTTTAAAGTAAAGAAGTTTCAGCGGTCAAAACTTTACATCTCACCATCGTCAATATCTCTATTCAGCACCAAGCTAATGCACGTGTTTTGTTTTGTGGATGATTATTGTCCGCACACTCGGAAAGCCACTACCAAAGTTCTCGCTCATGGAAAAAGGAATCCATCCCCAGAAAACGTCACTATGAAGGAACATGTTCACGAAGGACAGAGATGCTCTCCGAAAGTGAAGACAGCGGGGGGGGGGGGGGACACTGGAAGTCAAAATCAAAAAAGCAAATGTCAAGCATTGAGGAGGACGACCTATCACAACCATGGGTATGTAAAGAAACAGATCCCTTCACACCCCACATCCGCTACTTTGACTTCCCAAAAAAGACCCGGATGCCAAATAATGTCAAAACATATGACGAAAGTGACGATCCGGAAGATCACTTAAAAATCATTCAAGCAGCTGCAAAGGTGGAACGGTGGGCAATGTCGCATGGTGCCATATGTTCAATTCCACACTTACTGGATCCGCTAGGGTATGGTTCGACAACCTACCTCCAGAATTCGTGGACAGCTATGACGATTTAAAAAAGGCATTCTGATGTGTTTCAAAAGCTTTAAATTTATAATGACTGAAAATACCAATTTTATTATAGGGAAACAAACGGGTAAAAGTATAACCCATGTATATAGTATAATCTTTTTAGGTAAGACCGAGTCGTCCACAGGGATTTCAGTAGTATTTAAATAATCAAAAGAGAATAGACTTTAACAACTTTGTAAATAACTTTTTACCAGTAATAATAAAGATGACTACTCGGATTGTTGAAAATAATTTATAAGTGTTGGAAATGATTAAGACCTCGAAGATGGAACCTTAATTTATAAAAATGATTTCTCGTCAGAAAACGTTTTCACAAATTAACTTAATTAACTTAAGACTTATATTTAGTAGACTAAACCAAATGTGTCACTCAAATAGTTTAGTTACTTATTATATCAAAGCTTATTTTGATTATCAATTCACGAAAGTAGATTTCTTAGCACAGACGATAAAGATCATACACAAATCTTTAAAACCACATAGATCATAACGGGTCTTTCGACCTATATCGATATGATTATATAATCTAAGTTGATAAGCAAAAACTGATAAGATAAGATATAATAGGATTGCAACATAAGCTTAAGATTAAAAAGATCATGATCATACCAAACACTTATTCATTATCATAACGTCACCGAGTAATCATGAGAGATTTAGCCTCTCATGGCTATGAGTTTCATAACATAAGATGATTCAACATGAATTTCTATTATTCCAATATACTAATATGATATTCTACTTCGTTCTTGATCGTTTGATCTTGAATCTTCAAAAGGGTGTGGTGTTTATGCTTGGTGGATGTGGGGAGTGATGTGTGAGATTGTTGTATGAAAGGATGAAGAAGGATGAATGAGAGAATGATTATTGGATGATTTAAGAGTGAAAATTAGTCCTCTATTTATAGGCTGGGTGAGGGGTGAAAGTGCGGCGCACACAGATATTTGTGCGGCGTACTTGGTGATTAAATGCGAGGGTAATAAATGTTTAGTGGAGAAGTGCGGCGCACACTGGTAAAGTGCGACGTACTTGGCGTACTTAGGGTGTTAATGCAGTAGTATTCAATTCTTTATTTAATTCTTCGTAGCTGGATAGGAAGTACGGCGCACACTGGTAAAGTGCGACGTACTTGGCATGTTTTGAGAGGAAGTGCGGCGCCCACTGGTAAAGTGCGGTGCACTTGCAGACTTTTCAACTTGAGATTTTATTCTTTTCTTGTATCTTGATTTCCAATATATGTAAACACTTGAGCTTTGTGAAAATACTTTGTGCGGCGTACTTATGGAGTTAATGCTGAATTTGACTAAGTCTTTATTTCCATAACTTGGAGGATAAGTGCGGCGCACAATTGGTAAGTGTGGCGCACATTTGTACTTTAGGCTTGATTATTTATCTTTACTTGTATATTGTCTTCTCGAAGTGTATAATTACTTGATCTTGTTGTGTTTGAGCTCGGGATATCTTCTAGTGAACCTGCACATATTTCATGCTATTAAGTATCAAAAGTTCACAAGAAATGATTAAATATAAACAAATAACGCCACTGAAAACATGTATAATTTGGGCGTTATCAAATCCCTCCACACTTAGCTATTGCTTGCCCTCAAGCAATCAAAGCGAGAAAATAAAATCATTTATCGTGACATGGAGAAAATTGGATTTTACAAGTGTTTACAGGTTTAGATAACTTTTCAGGCATTGACATATAACTAAGCACCTCACATAGGTAGATGTGTTTGATTTAGAATTCACTCAGTTCACTCAGATAGGTTTTATAATATTTTTGGAAAACACTCATTTGCACAGTCAATAATCAACACTACCAAAGGCCTTATACTTGACACATAAACCTGACCGAAGGGCGGAACTTGATACTGAAGCGGGAGCATATACTAATTTTCATGTGCCGGAACTTAAGCCTTTATTTCTTTGAACTTCTATATATATTACACACATATTTTTTTGAGATCACATATAATAATAACTAAGGCTTGGCACAAAATTTCATCTTTCAACTTTAACTTCTTACTTAGGTATTTCAGTAACAAAGCACTAAAAGGAGTGCTTACAAGAACAAAAACTTCAGATTCATAACATATGATTAACCAGGCTTCGGTCTAGTAAATGATGATCAATCACATGCTCTAGAGCTTCTAAATTACTGGCTCACTCATAATAATTATCAACAATACCATTGTTCCAGAAAAGGCGACAAAACCACATATACACATTCATAACGATGGAATAGATACATATGATTGCTTATTCCTTAACTTAAACAAGCTAAAGGCATCAATTATCTTGGGTACCAAAGGTGGGTACCCGAATATTCTAAAGGCTTATAATTCTCATAATTTTAGGTGGGTTGATTTTATGCTAGTTAAAATGTCAATCTGGTTGGATTTTCCTTACTAAGAGCGTTTTTTAATTTTAAAGCATATATATATATATATTAAGATTTTTGTTCTTGAAAGTATCAGTTGGTAAAAATTTTGGCAGGGCAAACATAGAGGGATATGATTAGTTTTTCCTATTTGACTCCCCTCCACACTTAAGTTGAACATTGCCCTCAATGTGATAACTGATAATAGAGATAAAATAAGGAAAATTAAGAAAAACGGTACTTCTCGGGGCATAGAGATATATGGCTTCGAGAGAGCTATTCTTGAGCAGACTTCATAATTTTCCAAATCTTTAAGCTATATTACCTGCATAAAAGTAAACACACAAAAGCACACAAAAAGAAAAAGATTTTTGTTGTTGTTTTTTTAGAAAATAAATAAAGTATATGAGCGAAAGAATGGAGGAGGGACTCCTCCACACTTAAGTGAAGCATGGGTTGCCTCCCGAGAAGCGCTTAATTTTTAAGAGAGTCGTTAGCTAGACTCGAACCTAGTGAGTCATTCTTTGGGAAAGAAGGGAGTAACTGCTTCCCTTTTGTCATTATAATCTTCTTCTTCGTGATATAGTTTGAGTCGATAGCCATTAGCAATAAATGTTTTCCATCTTTTCCATAGAGTTTAACATACCCAGATGGATATTGATGTTTTACTACGTATGGTCCTAGCCAACGAGATCTGAGTTTCGGTTGTTTGAATTTATACTTTGAGTGAAAGAGCAAAACCTTGTTTCTACATTTGAATTATTTTCTCATTCTTAGTTTTCTATCGTGCCAGACTTTGGTTCTTGCTTTGTATAATCGAGAGTTTTCATAGGCTTGATATCTATGTTCATCTAATTCGTGTAACTAAAACATTCGTTTTTCACCAGCAACGATCAAATCTGGATTGCAATTCTTTAAGGCCAAGTATGCACGGTGTTCAATTTTAAATGGTAAGTGACAGTTCTTTCCATATATGAGTTTGTAGGGTGTGGTACCGGTAGGTGTTTTGTAAGCCATATGAAAAGCCCACAGAGCGTCATCAAGTTTTCTTGACCAAATAGCAGGATTGTCTTTAACAGTCTTTTCAAGAATTCTTTTAAGAACTCCTATCGTGTTTTTGAACTGACCACTAGTTTGAGGTGATATGATTTAAGAAGAAACATGGTTAACACCATATCTTTTCATCGTCTTCCATTATTATTGTTGCAAGAATGAGTACCCTCGGTCCATGCTGAATTAAGAGCTTGGTGGCAATCCAGAAATGGCAAAATAGTTTTTCTTTAGGAAAGTGATAACCACTCGGCATCATTGGTTGGTAAAGCTTGAGCTTCGGCCCATTTAGATACGTAATCAATTGCGACAAGAATGTATTCAAATTTATGCGATTTTAGGAATGGTCCCATAAAGTCAATACCCCATATATCGAAAGTTTCACATACTTGAATGTTGTTTAAGGGCATCTCATTACGTTTTGATATATTTCCCGTATTTTGGCACGCTTCTCAAAGTTAAACTAGAGTATGAGCTTCTTTTATGATTGTCGGCCAGTAAAATCCTGAATCTAAGACCTTCTAGCGGTTACATTTGGTCCATAATGTCCACCGGTTGGTCCGTAGTGACATTGATCTAAGATTGTTTGGGTTTCTGGTCCAGATACACAGCGTCTGATCATTCTGTCAGAACATACTTTGAAGAGGTAAGGTTCCTCCCAGAAGTAATGTTTGAGGTTAGAGAAGAATTTGTTTTTTTGTCAATACGTCATCCCTTTTGGTAGAATATCAGCTACCAAGTAGTTTGCAAAATCTGCGAACCATGGTTCATTTCTGGTGTTGATTTCCATAAGGTCCTCTCCAGGAAAGTTATCATCCACTTCACTGTCATCACTTGAATCATCATTTTTTATTCAGGACAAGTGGTTAGTTGCAACATTTTCTGTACCTTTTCTATCCTTGATTTCTATGTTAAATTCTTATAAGAGTAGTATCCAACGAATAAGACGTGATTTAGCATCTTGTTTCTTGAATAAATGCTTTAGAGCTGAATGATCGATGTGAACGATAGTTTTTAATAGAATAAGATAGGATCTAAATTTTTTGAATGCAAAAACTACAACCATAAGTTCTTTTTCGGTTACAGTGTATTTTTGTTGAGCGGGATTTAGAGTTTTGCTTGCGAAGTAGATCGGGTGAAAGTTTTTACCATCTTTTTGACCTAAGACAGCTCCAACTACGAAATCACTTGCATCACACATAAGTTCAAATAGAATATTCCAGTTTGGGCTTACGATCATAGGAGCACATGTGAGTTTCTCTTTCAATAATTTGAATGCTTTTTGACATTCATCATCAAATTCAAATGGGGTATCTTTTTCAAGCAGCTTAGTTAGAGGTCGGGCAATTTTCGAGAAATCTTTAATGAAACGTCAGTAAAAACTAGCATGTTCGAGAAAGTTTCTAACACCTTTGATATTAGTAGGGGGTGGAAGTTTTGAGATTACGTTAATTTTTTCTTTGTCAACTTCAATTCCTGCTCCAGACACCTTGTGTCCAAGCACAATTCCTTCTTTGACCATGAAGTGACATTTTTCCCAATTAAGGACAAGATGAGCATCTTTGCAACGCTGAAGCATTTTATCGAGGTTGTTTAGGCATTTGTCGAGAGATTCTCTAAAGACGGAAAAATCGTCCATGAATACTTCGACGGATTCTTCGATCATGTCATGAAAAATTGCCAACATGCATCTTTGGAATGTAGCTGGGGCATTGGCATAGCCCGAAAGGCATTCGCCTATAAGCGTATGTTCCGAAAGGACACGTGAATGTTGTTTTTTCTTGATCCATATGATCGATAAGAATTTAAAAATATCCAAAAAAACCAAGGAAACAGAATTATTTATTTCCTGCGAGTCTTTCTAACATTTGATCCATAAACGGCAAAGGAAAATGATCTTTTACGGTTGCTTCATTGAGTTTACAATAATCGATGCATATTCGCCAACCCGTAATGGTTCTTGTTGGAACAAGTTTATCATTTTCGTTGGTGACAACTGTAATATCTCCTTTCTTTGGTACCCAATGAATAGGACTAACCCAATGACTATCGGTAATTGGGTAAATAATTCATGTATCCAAGAGTTTCATGATTTCTTTCTTAATAACTTCTTTCATGTTTGGATTTAGTCTTCTTTGTTTTTGGACAACTGGTTTCTTGTCATCCAGAAGTTGTATCTTGTGTGTACAGAATGATGGACAGATACGAGGAATGTCTGTTGTTTTCTAAGTAAAGGCTTCCTTATGTTTTTAAGGACGGATACAAGTTTGCTTTTGTTTTGAGCAGATAGTTTAGATGATATGATCATAGGGAGAAAAGATGGTTCTTCCAGGAATACATATTCAAAATTATCAGGAAGGGGTTTAAGTTCAAGATCCGTAGGAGGTTCTTCGAGAGATGTTTTGATTTTATAATCGGTGTTGATGGTGATTTTCTCGAATGGTGGTTCTTCGGTATCAGATTTAGATTCAGAATTTTCATCGGCAGTCATTGCCATGAATTCATCGAATTCGAAAAAGATTTCTTCTTCGAGAAGGGTTCCTTCGATGGAATGGAGGATTTTGCTTCCTTCGTCTAGAAGAGCGTCAAAATCTTCTTCTAAGATTTCATCGATAACATCGATACTAAAACATGTATCATCGTTTGAGTAAGAGTGTTTCATCGCAGAGTCGATATTAAAGATCATTCGTTCAGTCCCAACTCTAAGATTGAGTTGTTTCTGTTTAACTCGAATAACTACATCAGCAGTGTGAAGAAAAGGTCATCCTAAAATGAGGGAAACTTTATATGAGTTGTTGGTTTGATATGATTGGATTGAATTGCATGTTAGCTTGTATGTTAGTTAGCATAATTGTCATGCAAGCGTATTGTTTTTATAATTGCAGGAATTGGTTAAATTGTTTTGGTAACGAATTGTTTATGTGTGTCTGAAAACCTATGTTTCTCACCAACCATTGTGTTGACGTAAAAGCATTATTTTCAGGTTAATGAGCAGGATGAGGTTAAAGTTAGGAAAAATGGCTAGATGGACCGTAGGAAGTTGGCGAAGTTTAGTTATCTAGATCTCGTTATTTGATTGGATGATAAATGTTAATTGTTTTGCTTTGTTAGGATGTATGAATGTTTGCATGTCATGACATTGGCATGAACTGCCTTCATTTCAATGTTAGATGCCTTTTAGATTTTGTTGATGTGTTTGGGTATTTTCATAACACTGCGTGTCTATACCTTGTATTTTGTGCATGTTTTAGTTTCTCTTATAGACGCCAAAGTGTTGTGATGATTCCCTTTCTCGTCGTGCCTCGCGTTTCCGCCTTGGCGGGGTGTGACACCATGAATCATGAACTGTTAATTACTGGATTGTAAGCGCGAATGTTATGAATAGATATATTGGGGATTGACATCCCCATTTGGGTGAGTAGCGCTCACTAGTTTTGAAGGTACCGAAATGACAAATGTATACCATGTCGGAACAATTTGGATGTTGCGGGTTGAACATCTACACATGCACATTATTTGCATTAATTTGCATACATATATGTTGTTGCTTCAGTGTCATGAGCTTAGTGCATTTCATAATTACTTTTGAGATATTGTATGTGTTACATGTTTTACACGTGGAAATCTTGCGGTCCTACTTTATACATTACTTAAACATGTGAATTCATAAACTTTATGCTGACGTTTGAAAGCATGTTTTTCTCAGGTTAATAAGGCAAGAACAAGGATACATTAGTGGTCATCATTTTGGAGTCACATTATCTTAAAGATTTAAGTACATTATATTTTGGAGTATTTGTTATGTATTAAAATCTTTACACTTTTCAAGGATGAACAAGTTAAGCTATAGGCTTTTGTATCAAACAATTTATTTAATCCAATGTATCATTTTTAAACGTCACATATAGAGGTCATTCTTATATCTTGTGTTATTGATCTATGATGTAACACTCTCAGACCCATATTGCGTTGCGACCCTATTATTTGGGGGTGTTACATATTGCTTATCTAGAGCTCAGGTTATAGGAAAAGCAGGTCAAGTGTTTTTACCTTGGGAATTCTTACCGTTTTCAAACATTGCATCATACAAATATTTTCATGGGGCATACATACACTATTGAGTTGCATTAGTTGGTTATACTAGATGCTTTCATGATCTATATACATACTTATATTATATTACGTATATACTATACATGTCTTATATATTATACTTATATAAGTTTATTTTTCTGTTACAGAAGTTATGTCTTCATCATCCACGGTTACCTACACATCTGTTTACACTGATTCTGAGCCATGAAGGTTCCAGTAGGTTTCTGATGAGGAGCCGGAGGCACCTGCGGAGGCACCACTATCTCCAGACTATGTGCCTAGACATGAGCACCCACCATCTCCAGACTACATGCCTGGTCCTGAAGCCACACACCTTCACAGGACTATTTGCTTGGCCTGAGGATCAGAGTGGCACTTGTTTTTTCTAGATATGTACTGAGCATAAGTTACCAAAATTACTTTGGTTTACCATCCATCGCCTGAGGCCCTATTAAGATCAGCCTTACAGGTTGATGCTTACCTATAGACTATCGTCGGCTTACATTGCTGACTCCGATCCGGAGGAGGATCCAGAGGAGGACCCCGAGGAGGATCTGCTAACTATCCCTACCGATTTGATAGGAGACGACTGATGATGATCGAGTCATACCGTTGTCGATGATGACGATGACGATGATGAGGGCAGGAGGCTTTTGAGGATGATGGACGGGCGGAGGAGCATCTAGCTCCGGTCGACTCTTCTGGATGTTACCTGCTATTAACCCTGTCTCCTTAGCTGAGGATACAGAGGCATTCAAGACAGACGAGTCTGCACCCACACCACCCAGATCACATAGACTTTGCAGGGCTTGGACATCTGTCAGACTTCCGCCACCTATGGCAACATCCCCATAGAGGCACCACATTGTTGAGTATTGTTAATGCCACCTACTCCACCATCACCACACACCCCATTCATATTAGTCCACTATCATCTCCACTTTCCCAGATTCCCTCACCACCTGATGTGTTTCAAAAGCTTTAAATTTATAATGACTGAAAATACCAATTTTATTATAGGGAAACACACGGATAATAGGTATAAACATACGTATATGTGCTGATAATCTTTTTAGGTTAGACCAGGTCGTTACGGGATTTGAGTAGTATTCAAATAATCAGAAGAGAATAGACTTTAATAATTTTGTAAATAACCTTTTACCAGTAATAATAAAGATGACTACTCGGATAGTTGAAAATAATTTATAAGTGTTGGAAATGATTAAGACCTCGAAGATGGAACCTTAACTTATAAAAAGGATTTCTCGTCAAGACTTATATTTAGTAGACTAGACCAAATGTGTCACTCAAATAGTTTAGTTGTACTTATTATATCAAGTTATTTTGTTTATCTACTTACGAAATGTGATTTTCTTGGCAAGTCGATAAAAATCATAGACAAATCTTTAAAACCACATAGATCATAACGGGTCTTTCGACCTATACCGATATGATTATATAATCTAAGTTAATAAGCAAAAACTGATAAGATAAGATATAACAGGATTGCAACATAAGCTTGAGATTAAAAATATCATGATCATACCAAACACTTATTTCAGTATGTTAACATTACCGAATAGTCATACGGGATTTAGCCTTCCAGGGCTATGAGGTTAATATACCCCATATGATGATTCAACATGAATTTCCATTATTCTAATATACTAGTATGATATTCTACTTCGTTCTTGATCGTTTGATCTTAAATATTCAAAAGGGTGTGGTGTTTATAGTATCTTGGTTATATGGGTGGAATGGATGAAGAAGTATGAATGAGAGAATGATTATTGGATGATTTGAGAGTGAAAATCCATCCTCTATTTATAGGCTGAAAATGGGTGAAAAGTGCGGCGCACACAGATATTTGTGCGGCGCGCTTGGTGATAAAATGATAGGGTAATAAATGTTTAGTGGAGAAGTGCGACGCACAAGATAATTTATGCGGCGTACTTAAGGTGTTAATACGGTAGCATTCAATTCTTCATTTAATTCTCACGTAGTTGGATAGGGGAAGTGCGGGCACACACTTTATTTTGTGCGGCGTACTTGGGGTATTAATGCACTTGTTTGACTGAGCTTTAATTACTTCTGACTTTGGGGAGAAGTGCGGCGCACAATGGCAAAGTGCGGCGTACTTGGCATGTTTTGAGAGGAAGTGCGGCGCACTTGCAGACTTTTCAGCTTGAGATTTTATTCTTTTCTTGTATCTTGATTTCCAATATGTGTAAACACTTGAGCTTTGTTCCTTTTTATCTTGAGATGTCTTCTAGTGAACCTGCAAGCAATTCATGCTATTAAGTATCGAAAGTTCACGAGAAATGATTAAATATATACAAATAACGCCACCGAAAACATGTATAATTTGGGCGTTATCAAATCCCTCCACACTTAGCTGTTGCTTGCCCTCAAGCAATCAAAGCGAGAAAATAAAATCATTTATCGTGACGTGGAGAAAATTTGGATTTTACAAGTGTTTACAGGTTTAGATAACTTTTCAGGCATTGACATATAACTAAGCACCTCACATAGGGAATGTGTTTGATTTAGAATTCACTCAGATAGGGTTATATATATATATATATATATATATATATATATATATATTGTGAAGACACTCAATTTGCACAGTCATAATCTAGACAGCTACCATAGGCTTATACTTGACACATAAACCTGACCGAAGGGCGGAACTTGATACTGAAGCGGGAGCATATACTAATCTTCATGTGCTGAAACTTAAGCCTTTATTTCTTAGAACTACTATATATATTACACACATTTTTATTTTTTATTTTTTATTTTTGAGATAATAATAACTAAGGCTTGGCACAGAACTTTATCTTTTAACTTTAACATTTTACTTAGGTATTTCAGCAACAAAGCACTAAAGGGAGTGCTTGCAAGAACAGAAACTTGCGGGATTCATAACATATGATTAATCAGGCTTCGGTCTAGTAAATGATAATCAATCACAAGTTCTAGAGCTTCTTAATTACCGGCTCACTCAAATATAATTATCAACAAATACTATTGTTCCAGAAAAGGCGATAAAACCACATATACACATCCATAACGATGGAATAGATACATATGATTGCTCATTCCTTAACTCAAACAAGCTAAAGGCATCAATTATCTTGGGTACCAAAGGTGGGGACCTGAATGTTCTGTGGGTTGATTTTGTGCTAGTTAAAATGTCAATCCGGTTGGATTTGCCTTACTAAGAGCATTTTTTAATTTTTAAAGAATGTATATATTTTGTTCTTGAAAGTATCAGTTGTTAAAATTTTGGCAGGGCAAACATGGAGGGATATGATTAATTTTTTCTATTTGGCTCGCCTCCACACTTAAGTTAAACATTGCCCTCAATGTGATAACTGATAATAGAGATAATATAGGGAAAATTAAGGGAAAATGGTACTTCCCAGGGCATAGAGGTATATAGCTGCAAGAGGGCTATCTTTGATCAGCCTTCATAATTTTCCAAATCTTCAAGTTATATAACCTGCATAAAAGTAAATACAAAAAAAGCACACGAAAAGAAAATATTTTTGTTATTTTTTTAGAAAATAAATATAGGATATGAATGGAAGAATAGAAGAGGGACTCCTCCACACTTAAGTGAAGCACGGGTTGCCTCCCAAGAAGCGCTTAATTTTTTAAGAGATTCGTTAGCTAGACTCGAACCTAGTGAGTCATTCTTTGGGAAAGAAGGGAGTAACTGCTTCCCTTTGGTCATTATAATCTTCTTTTTCATGATATAGTTTGAGTTGATGGCCATTAACAATAAATGTTTTTCCATCTTTTTCATAGAGTTCAACATATCCAGATGGATATTGATGTTTTACTACGTATGGTCCTAGCCAACGAGATCTGAGTTTCGGCTGTTTGAATTTATACTTTGAGTGAAAGAGCAGAACCTTGTTTCCACGTTTGAATTATTTTCTCATTCTTAGTTTTCTATCGTGCCAGACTTTGGTTCTTGCTTTGTATAATCGAGATTTTTCAAAGGCTTGATGTCTAAGTTCATCTAATTCGTGTAACTGGAACATTCGTTTTTCACCAGCAGCGATCAGATCTGGATTACAATTCTTCAAGGCCCAGTATGCACGGTGTTCAATTTCAAATGGTAAGTGGCAGTTCTTTCCATATATGAGTTTATAGGGTGTGGTCCCGGTAGGTGTTTTGTAAGCAGTACGAAAAGCCCACAGAGCATCATCAAGTTTTCTTGACCAAATAGCAGGATTGTCTTTAACAGTCTTTTCAAGAATTCTTTTAAGAGCTCTGTTCGTGTTTTCAACTTGACCACTAGTTTGAGGGTGATATGATGTAGAGAAACGGTGGTTAACTCCATATCTTTTCATCGTCTTTTCCATTATTTTGTTGCAGAAGTGAGTACCTCGGTCACTGATTAGAGCTTTGGGCATTCCGAAATGGCAGAATAGTTTCTTTAAGAAAGTGACAACAACTCGGGCATCATTGGTTGGTAAAGCCTGAGCTTCGGCCCATTTAGATACGTAATCAACAGCAACAAGAATGTATTCAAACTTATGCGATTTTGGGAATGGTCCCATAAAGTCAATACCCCATATATCGAAAATTTCACATACTTGAATGTTGTTTAAGGGCATCTCATCACGTTTTGATATATTTCCTGTCTTTTGGCATGCTTCACAAAGTTGAACTAGAGTATGAGCTTCTTTTATGATTGTCGGCCAGTAAAATCCTAAATCTAGGACCTTTTTAGCGGTTACATTTGGTCCATAATGTCCACCGGTTGGTCCGTGGTGACATTGATCTAAGATTGTTCGGGTTTCTGGTCCGGATACACAGCGTCTGATCATTCCATCAGAACATACTTTGAAGAGATATGGTTCCTCCCAGAAGTAATGTTTGAGGTCAGAGAAGAATTTGTTCTTTTGTTGATACGTCATCCCTTTTGGTATAATATCAGCTACCAAGTAGTTTGCAGAATCTGCGAACCACGGTTCATTTTTGGTGTTAATTTCCCTAAGGGTTTCTCCTGGAAAGTTATCATCCATTTCACTGTCATCACTTGACTCATCTTTTTCAATTCGGGACAAGTGGTCAGCTGTGACATTTTTTGTACCTTTTCTATCCTTGATTGCTATATCAAATTCTTATAAGAGTAGTATCCAACGAATAAGATGTGGTTTAGCATCTTGTTTATTGAATAAATGCTTTAGAGCTGAATGATCGGTGTAAACGATAGTTTTTGACAGAATAAGGTAGGATTTGAATTTGTTAAATGCAAAAACTATAGCCATAAGTTCTTTTTTGGTTACGGTGTATTTTTGTTGAGCGGGATTGAGAGTTTTGCTTGCGAAGTAGATTGGGTGAAAGTTTTTACCATCTTTTTGACCTAAGACAGCTCCAACTGCGAAATCGCTTGCATTACACATAAGTTTAAACAGAAGATTCCAGTTTGGGCTTACTATCACAGGAGCACATGTGAGTTTCTCTTTCAATATTTCGAATGCTTTTTGACATTCATTGTTGAATTCAAATGGAGTATCTTTTTCAAGCAGCTTAGTTATAGGTCGGGCAATTTTCGAGAAATCTTTAATGAAACGTCGGTAAAAACCGGCATGTCCGAGAAAGCTTCTAACACCTTTGATGTTAGTAGGGGGTGGAAGTTTTGAGATTACGTCAATTTTTGCTTTGTCAACTTCAAGTCCTGCGCCAGACACCTTGTGTCCAAGCACAATTCCTTCTTTGACCATGAAGTGACATTTTTCCCAATTAAGGACAAGATGAGCATCTTTACAACGCTGGAGCATTTTATCGAGGTTGTTTAGGCATTTGTCAAAAGAGTCTCCAAAGAGAGAAAAGTTGTCCAGGAGTACTTCAACTGATTCTTCGATCATGTCGTGAAAGATTGCCAACATGCATCTTTGGAATGTAGCTGGGGCATTGCATAGCCCAAAAGGCATTCGCCTATAAGCGTATGTTCCGAAAGGACATGTGAATGTTGTTTTTTCTTGGTCCATAGGATCGATAGGAATTTGAAAATATCCAGAAAAACCATCAAGGAAACAGAAATATTTATTTCCTGTGAGTCTTTCTAACATTTGATCCATAAATGGCAAAGGAAAATGATCTTTTGCGGTTGCTTCATTGAGTTTACGATAATCGATGCATACTCGCCAACCCGTAACGGTTCTTGTTGGAACAAGTTCATCATTTTCGTTGGTGACAACTGTAATACCACCTTTCTTTGGTACACAGTGAATAGGACTAACCCAAGGACTATCGGCAATTGGATAAATAATACCGGTATCCAAGAGTTTCACGATTTCTTTCTTAACAACTTCTTGCATGTTTGGATTTAACCTTCTTTGTTTTTGGACAACTGGTTTCTTGTCATCCAGAAGTTGTATCTTGTGTTTACAGAATGATGGACAGATACCAGGAATGTCTGTCATTTTCCAAGCAAAGGCTTCCTTATGTTTTTTAAGGACGGATACAAGTTTGCTTTTGTTTTGAGCAGATAGTTGAGATGAAATGATTATTCAGGCAAGAAATGCATGGTTCTTCCAGGAATACATATTCCAAGTTATCAGGAAGGGGTTTAAGTTCAAGATCCGTAGGAGGTTCTTCGAGAGATGTTTTGATTTTATAATCGGTGTTGATGGTGATTTTCTCGAATGGTGGTTCTTCGGTATCGGATTCAGATTTAGAATTTTCATCGGCAGTCATTGCCATGAATTCATCAAATTCGGAAAAGATTTCTTCTTCGAGAAGGGTTCCTTTGATGGAATGGAGGATTTTGCTTCCTTCATCTAGAAGAGCATCGAAATCTTCTTCTAAGATTTCATCGATAACATCGATACTAAAACAGGTATCATCGTTTGAGTAAGAGTGTTTCATCGCAGAGTCGATATTAAAGATCATTCGTTCAGTCCCAACTCCAAGATTAAGTTGTTTATGTTTAACTCGAATAACTGCATTAGCAGTGTGAAGAAAAGGTCATCTCAAGATTATGGGAACTGTTATGTCTTTTTTTCCCCCCCAAATTTTTTTTTTTTTTTTTTTTTTTTTTTTTATTTTTTTTTTTTTTCTTTTTTTTTTTTTTTTTTTTTTTTTTTTTTTTTTTTTTTTTTTTTTTTTTTCTTTTTTTTTTTTTTATTTTTTTTTTTTTGTTTTTTTTTTTTTTTTTTTTTTCTTTTTCCAATTGGAGAATAACGGAAAACCGGCAGGAAATGTAAATTTACCAACATTCAACGAACAATATTTTCAGCTATTCAACAGGGTTATATGGAATTGATCTGTCGGCTTATCTTAGCTCATTTTGGTAGGTTTAGTAGTCTCGAGATGATAATTTTGCTTATAAGGAATATGGCATAGTTAATGCTAATCTACAAGATCGGCCAAAGCATTATAGGAGAAAGTTTTGTTAAAATTACATGGAATAAGGAAACTTCCTGGGTCTCTGAGTTTTGGTGGAACTTTATTTTGGATCATCGTTAAACTTTTATCGCTTAG
Source organism: Tanacetum coccineum (assembly GCA_026074375.1). Taxonomy (NCBI): domain Eukaryota; kingdom Viridiplantae; phylum Streptophyta; class Magnoliopsida; order Asterales; family Asteraceae; genus Tanacetum; species Tanacetum coccineum. The sequence goes on along the minus strand of BQNB010067806.1, from coordinate 6,618 downwards.
GAAAGCGGCAGAAATTTGTTCGATTTTATGTTTGTTGCTTATAAGTTCTTTAAGGAATTTTCTATAATTAGGCATTCCGGCTAAGACACGACAAGAGGTACGTTGATTCGAACGGCTCGGATCATGTCAAGAAATTTTCCGTATTGGTGCTGGGAATTATATTTGAGTTGATAAGACAAAACACGAATGAAACAAGATGGAAACAAAAGGACCAAAGTTGTCATTATGGGATTATACAAGATGTAGAAGAAAAATAAAGATTTGGTCAAAAAGAGATAAAGATGAATATTTAATTGATTTACTCATTAATATCTTTTAATAGTTTCCATGTAAAGCCTTGACTCCTTATGCTATAAAAGGAGGTCCATGCATATTGTTTTATTCATTTCAGAAAAGTGTGTGTTTATCATATGAGAGTCGACTAGATACAAAAGTGTGTGTGTACACGTTTGTATAATTAGTGTAGACGTCTAGAGTTTAGCCTCAAGGATCTTTGATCCCTGTTACAACTTAGAGTAATCGATCTATTCTGATCAAATAGTATTTGGGGCTATGTTGATTAATAAAGAAAAACCTTGAAGTAACTTTGATTTTTGTTTATTATTTTCGCTGTGCAATTTATATCATTGTTACTATATTATCCTAGATGAGGTCTAAACAACCTCGAGCTTAAACGATCAAAGAACCTATCACGTGTTGTAGGTTTTCACAATAAAAGCTTGCAACATATCCTTGATCAGAAGGAGTTGAACATGAGACAACGACGTTGGTTGGAGTTGCTTAGTGATAACGATTGCGAAATTCGTTAAGAAGAAGAGGAAGAAAGAATTAATCACTTGAAAACAAGATCAAGATATGTTAGGTGATCCAAGATATTTGTTTTTAGTAACAGAAAAGCAGAAGAAGAATAACAAATCTGAAAAAATTCATGGCAAGAGGTTGTGTTTTTCAGATGGGGTGGCCCAGTATTTATAGGCACAAAAAAAGAGCCATTGTATTGACGGCGGTCCCTTATATATAAGGGGGCCGCCAGGCCTATAAGGGGGCTGCCGTAGACTACGCTCCCCTTTTTGTCTTTTTGTGGGGAAGGTGTTATCTGTTTTAGAACCTTTCATTTTGGGGGAAAAAGAAATCTATTTCTATTAAATAATTAATAAAACATTTCTTTATATAACAAAATATTTTGAGTTTTATATTTTTTATAAAAATATTTTTGTAAAAATGTAAGGTTTAGGAAATTAAAATTTTTTTTTATATTTTATTTTCTTGAAAATCACTAATCATGTTTTAAAAAGATTTTTGTTTATCCATTACCTAAGTGACTAATCTTAGAAACGGAATTTTACGGAATTAGTAATTTATAAACGTTTAATTTTATCGTAAACGTTTTCACATTTTGTTATTATCAAAACATCGAGAGGTCGAAAAATATAAATAACTTTTTTAGACATTATTTGTATTAACATACAGATTGTCTGTGAAGCAGACTGAGACGTCGAGAGATGTTACGTATGAATGCATTGATTGTATTTGTGATCATGAGTAACTTAAGCAACTTTACGTTATGTGTTATATAGTGTACATGTTTGTCATCCCCAAAACACAAGATATTGTGTAGATTTAATTCTATCGGTATATTTCTACCAACAATCTCCCCCTTTTTTTATAATGACAAAATATTGTAACTATAACGTCATAGTAAAATGTATAAGTTACTTGTTTACACTTCTTCTCCCCCTTTTGTTGAAACAAAAAGGTGGATACTCTAAGCCATTCATTCCATTAGATGAGACTTATACTATACTTCAATTCTTAAACCAAAGAGGCGAGCTTGCATTATCCCTAGTAAAGTCTTGATCCTATCAACCCTATTTAATCATCCCAAGATATCTACTTAGACACTCAAGCACCCCTTAGCTTGATTGTATCCCTAGTACCCTTGCATCCGCATTGTATATTAGACCTCTTGCAAGATCCATGGATCTTCTAAATTTTTTGCAAACTCTAACCCTACATCACGGGGTTTAGTTTCGTGCAACATAATATATATAGTGCACAATATTAAAGGGTTTAGATGAAAAGCAAGTGATGCACCATTAGGTTTGGTAGGTCTCCAAACCCAACATGCTAAGGTCTTAACAGCATTTACCCTTTTTGCCCTAACATCATTAACTGGTTCTGTATATGACCTAGCAGTATTTGTAACACCCCCAAAAATATTTACAACGCAGCGGAATACCACATGGGGTGCTACTTCATAATACACAGCAATAGATACAAGAGAACGACCTCTAGGTGTCGTTTGAAAAATAACATTGTTGATTTAATCAAAATCTGAATTTAATATAACATTTGTCCCATAATTTGCATCACAATGAAAAGCTTGAATGTAAAGACTCCAATGCACATCAAATAGTCCAAGCATCTAATTCACCTGAGAAAAACATGCTTAAAAGTGTCAACATTAAAGTTGGTGAGTTCATAGATTAGTTTAAATATAAATGTTAAACCAAAGGTTTGTAAAATATGCATGACTATTTCAATCCTTTATAATAGCCACAAAAATGTATAAAATGTAGGACCGCAAGACTTTCCCCGCGATAAAGCAAACTGCACTTATCACAAAATTTCCATTACGTTTCCCTAAGCTCATGACACTGAAGCTCGACGATATGAGTCACTATATAAATTTCGTGACATTGCCCGCACTATATAAATTCCGTGCCCGCACTATATAAATTTCGTGCCCGCACTATATAAATTTCGTGCCATTGCCCGCACTATATAAATTTCGTGCCCGCACTATATAAATTTCGTGCCCGCACTATATAAATTTCGTGCCATTGCCCGCACTATATAGATTTCGTGCCCGCACTATGTAAATTTCGTGCCATCTCTCCCACAGATGTTCAATCTCAAATAGATCTACTAATAACACTCACGCTCACATAATGTAATTCACAACTACATCTATGCAATTGACAGTTCATGATACTGGGCATATAGGATTCAAATTACTTAGGCAAACACGTAATCAATATAAAATATACACTTGCGTCCATTTATAAAACCAAAGCATTGTATTCATAAACAACGTTAAGTACTTAAATCCATAAGTAGAAAGAGTGTGATATCAATCACGTAATTGAGTTTGTAATGAGTATGTAAACAATTTCGTAAACGTGTATGTAAATGAGTATGTGGCAAGGTATGAAACCAAGTTTGTAATCAACCATGTAAATGCATTTGCAAATAAGCATGTTCTCACCCCAAATATATGTAAAACCAGTAAATCATGGGGCTATAAACTCACAAAATCCCTTAAAACAATCACATTGTTATAAGATAACCGAGTAAGTATAAGAATTTGTAGACAAGCATGTATCCCCCTCGCGGGAAAGAGGGCTAAAACCTCACAACGAAGATGAAGGACATTTGCCGAATAGGCATTTAATATTGCACAACACGAACGGAAAAGACAGGAAAAGGCTCGACCGAGAAATATAACAAATCTCAACAGCTAAGTTCCCACTACCTAGGAAAATCGGTTTGCGGGTTTACGGATGAATGATTATGTCAACACGACACGTTGATAAAAGATTTAGATTTAAAGTTGTAATAGTTTGGTGGTTGGTTAAATAAATAACGAAATCGAAATTATACGCAAAGTGGGTAATATATAATCTTTATATATTACTTATGAAAAATAACCCTTATATAAATCCTACCTTGATTGATATAACAAGGACAATCAAATCAAAGATTAATGACAAGTGTAACATACCTTGCAGGTATTATATAATAAGTGTGAATACCTAATTAAACCAATTAGTTTGACAACAATTTAATTTATGAAAAGGCTTTGTACAAAGGTTGATACATGTCTTAACGTATTATTAATCAAACCATGTTTGTAACAATTATAACCATTTATAAAACATAAAATACCGTTTATAATTTATATTTGTGTTTCTTCGAGCGACAGGGGTCTGTGTCTTAAATATTTATCTCTTTGGTAAAAAGAATAGTTTTTGTCCGTTGTGAAGTTTTTGTATAGTTATATTTTAATATATCTTTAAAACATCTCTTAGTCCCTTTTACCGGGTTTAAAATAATAAGAGTTTTAGTAAAACGTTACTAAATATAGCAAATTATATAAATTTCGCCATGACTTGTCCGTTTATAAAACAATACCAAGTCGAAAGACTTTGCGGCAAATCCATTTTCCCAATTCATTTCAAATAGAAAACATCCTAGTAAACTTCAAGTGTATTTATTTATTATTGTCGTTGTTTACATGTTATAAATTCGTTATGAATCGTAGCATTTTAAATTCAGTACCACAAGTCTAATATAATATATCCTAAAATAATAATTTATCACATTTATTTAACTAATCAACCACTATTATATATCCAGTTTTATATTTATCCAAAACTCAACATATTTACTTTAGCCGTTTTTTATATTAAACCAAACGCATCATTTACGGATAAATTGCTGATCCGTCAAAACTACACCTTAAAATATATATAATATATAATAAAATATAAAATATATATAGGAAGTATAATCTAAACCAGAATCAAGAATACCGAGAAGCAAGTATGAGTGTTTTCCCGTCGTTTATGTCCCAACGAGGCTAGCGATGGAATATCGGCACGAATGGATGATGGAGTTTGAATATGGACAAGGATGAGGTTATGATTTGGGAACTACACTGATAAGCAAATGTAATATAAAAAAAAACAAAGAACATAAGCTAGAACAAGAATAAAAAGCTAGAATTGGAAAATACTTAAAAACTTTTACACTAAAACACAGTAAGCTCAAATAAACTTAAAGACAAATTAAATATGCTAAACAGACTCAAAATAAGCAAATACAAAAGAAATTAAGCAAAATTGAACATAGATAAACACAACAAGTACACAACATGTACTAACAGTATCACTACGAGTACTAACCTAAGTTAATACTCTGCTAAGCTAAAGTTAATACTGCTAAAGACTAAGTAAAACTGCTAGGCTAAGTTAAAAACTTGCTAGCTTAAGTTAATACTGCCTGAGGCTTAAAAGTAGCAAAAAATGAATTATGACAGTTCTGGCAATAGATAAGTAAAGTAAAAAAAGAGGAGACTACAACACCCTTGCTCAAAACAGGGTAAAAACAATGAATCTACAAGCTCTAGCTTGTATAAAACAAGCTAGTGAGAGTCCATAAGCCCCATCCAGACTGGCTATCATCCATAACATAAGCTGTGTATTGTGAGATGATTTTTGTAATTTTCTCTAACTACTTAACTTTGTTAAACTTGACTTAATTAGAGCAGCTTAAACAAGCTTAGTGAGAGCTTTTTAAACACAAAACAACACAATGAAGAAACTTAACACTTGAAATGGTAAATTGACTTGAAAACTCAAACTTGCATTAAAACTTGAAAATGTTACAAAGCTGAAGGTAAAAGCTGTAGATTACTTAAAAACTAAAATTATTTAAAAACTAAAAAAAACTAAAACTAGAACTAGATGCCTCAAAGGCTTACAAAAAGCTCTATTTATAGCCGAAGTCTTGGACTTGCAGCTTGTGCTTCTTTGTAGAGATAAAACCAAGTGTGCTAGTTGTGTGAGGTGAATCTAAAGCAAATCCCAGCCTTTGATTTCTTTTGAGCTTCTTAGAAGACAATCTCAGCCATCGAAATGCTTTGGGAATGGAGAGGGATTGCCAACATGGACTTTATAAAGCTGGGGGGTAGTAGTAGGGTGTTGAGTGATTTTTGCAGAGAAGTATGGGAGCAAAAACAGGGTGCTGGCTGGTTTTGGTATTGGCGGGAAAGCTGGGGAAAGGGTTTATACAAGTTGGGTTGTGACAGAGAGAGGTTGAAGATGATTAAGGGAATGCTTGGTTTGTGTACAAGAAAGGCCCCTCCACATCACACTTCTTTTCATTCTCTATTTCCCCTTTTCTTTCTTTTATAAATGAAGTTTCCCAAATTGGCGTAATCAGTCCCTGTGGTTTATATAATAATATAACTTAGGGGTTTGGCATTTTTGACCCCTCAAGTTATATTTTTCTTTGCTTTTTCTTCTCGGAGTAGACTTGATTTTGATTTGGCTTCGATTTCACACACTTTTCCATCCCGTGTCCTGTTTTGTCTCTTTTTGATTGGTTTTTTCGTCCTTTTGTGAGATATCCGTTCCTGCACAACACAATTAGCAAAACAAGCATATATTTGGCATTTTGAGATCGTTTTGGATATTTTAGCTCGTTTTTAAAGGTAAAAGGTATGTGTAATTAAGCACATACCACTAACTTTGGATTATCCTTGGGTAGATCCGCCGGTTCTGGTTGGATCATAGGATTGATTCCTAACCTAACCACCTTATGACTTCAGATTCGTCGTGAGATTAAGATGTTGTTAAGATCGAACCATAAAACCTTTTCTTCAGCACATTGAGTTGAATAGATCATATTTTAATTACATTTTCTCCCCTTATTTTAAATAATAAACACTTAGTTTTTGAAATACCTTGTGATTAAAATCTGTGGGAGAAAATATGGTAAGCATGAATGGTTTGGAACATTTTGATAAAGTTTTGAATACATAAGAATGGTCGT